>BGPT01002322.1:23099-40522 GCA_003297045.1 Symbiodinium sp. clade C Y103 | reverse complement strand
TTTTGTAACTACAAAATGTGGGGTCTAACCCAAACCCTACAAAATGGATGGGTGCAAGTGAAAAGAAAATCAAAAAAGGCAGCTCAATCTACCTCAAAATTCCTCTTGAAATTCACCCCAAGGGGGTTAGACACCGCGTTTTGTAACTACAGAGAACATATATATATTCCATGGACCAACAGCAGAGAGCTACAAAATGAGGGCGTGCACACCGGACTGTAGATTTTATAGCCCAAAATGAACCACTACAAAATGCATTCTGTCNACAAAATGAGGGCGTGCACACCGGACTGTAGATTTTATAGCCCAAAATGAACCACTACAAAATGCATTCTGTCCTTGGGAAGGTTAAAACATGGAGCTGTTACAAAATGTTTTTTTTTGGTCGCAAGAAGTCAGGTCAAGCCATTGCATTTTGTAGAGGGCCATTTTGGGTTGTGAACAATGTTTTGTAGTTAAAAATAGGGTGAACCAGCAATTGTAGCTATAAAACGTTTGCACAGGTTCACCCGGGCAAATTTAACCCGGATATATATATATATATATGTATACATATGTGTGTGTGTGTTTGTGCAACCCCATATTTGTGGCTTAAAGCACATGTTTTGATGCTTGAATACGGACCATTTGGACATCAGCAATTCCCTTTATTTGGAGCACATCCCACGATTGATTCCATATTACTTCATAGTTAACTATAGTTATTTAGTTCAACATAATTATATGTCACAGTTATCGTCATGTCATATTTGTATATATATAATTATACATATACATTATACATACCTCGTCCAGCATAGATATATAGTTTAATTGTCTAAAGGTGGATTGTACTCCCATATTGGGCAGTGGTTAGTAAATCATTTTAGTTCAGCCAGACTATATCACATTATAAACCACCATGTTTGACGGGTTAAGTCCCATCAATCCCATATTAATCCCATATGAATCCCATATTAATCCATCTTTATCTTCCTTGATCCCATTACAGGACCGGCGAAGGGAGCTCATCTCGCACAGCATTACGGCCTGGTGCTGCGCAGCCTGGGAGCCCTGGGAGTCCGGCCTTGTACAGCACAGGATGTGTGCGTATATGAGTACAGAATATATATATATATATATATGCATGTAATATATTTTTATATATAATTATATATATACTGTATATATTTACGTCTACAGATTTGTTGTGTTTACAGCTATACATGTATATACAAATATAGACGTTTACACAGAAAGATCAAAAGACAGAGAGATAGAAAGACATTGATAGTCTTAATCAAAAAAAATGGCGGCATATATGGGCCAACAAAAATGATAGGAAACAACTTGTAGCCCGAAATCGTGGAATATTCCTTTTGGTACTCCAACATGGGTGGTTTGGAAGCTTCATGTTTGAATCAAGAATAGTCCAACGAGCCAGTTTAGCTTGATGGAAGGTATGTATGTAATGTAACGTAACGTAACGTAGCTTAACGAAATGTAACATAACGTAGAGCATGCATGTATCAATGGATTGGTTTAAGGGAACATTTACAGGACCTCCATATTGCATACGAAATATCCATGGTTTCCTGGTTTAGATATACACATTTTGATCCTCCAAGGACCCCCTCAGCCGTCCCAGGTTTCCCAAGTGCGCGCTGAAGCTTCGAGACGGGCAGCGGACAGAGACGGGCAGCGGTGATACCCCCAAACTCGACGGAGTTGGGTTAATCTGAAAATCGGGTAGCCCAAAATCTAGAAGTTTATCATGGTTTGTCCTTGCGTATCATGGTTTAAGTATATACATAATTTGGGTGTGCGTCAAAATTCGGGCATGGATCGGCCCGCGGTGATCCGGACGTATGGATCGGTCTGGATTACCTGCGTTTTGGTATGGATCGGGGGTATGGCATGGATCGGCCTGTGGGTTCAGGGTATGGATCGGGCTGTTACATTTTCACTCGCAGCCATATATCATAGTTGATCATGGTTTTTCATGGTTTATCATCATGTTCCCGGTTCCCCATTGAACAAAAACATAACTACTGTGTACATAGTTTAAGCACGATGTTTTTGCGGTATACCATATTCTCAGACGGACCCATGTATGAATGCTTTATGAACCACATCTAACCGCCAACAACCACTAATCCCTGTCCCTTGTTGATATTCAACATCACCCAGAAACCATGGTGGAAGTAGGGCATGAAATTAAATGGTCATTTTTTCATATCAGGGGATAGGAGAAATAAGGGGTAACCATCTATCGTGGGGGGATGTCGCCATGCTGCACCAAGACTTCTTGTATGATGTAAGTCTCGCAGTGCCAAGAGCTAAACTTAAATAATATCAAATATGATCAAACATTTTGTTCCTTTGGTACGTTGTTTGGAAGAACCATCGGTTTCTGGAAGTGCTGCGTCAGCTTCATCGTCTGCTCGAGCTTCACATCAGGTTTCTCAGCGTGTGACAACAGCATCATCTTTTTCAAGGGAGCATCCAGTTTAACAGCAATTTTTGGTATCTCAAGATTTGCCAGGGGTGTGGGTTTGGAGAGTTGATTCTGAGTACAATCCGGTTGAAGTTTGGCTTAAGGAAGTTCCTACTTGCAAGCGTGTGGTTGCCGTGGATTGGCATCAAGTGTCAGACGTGTGCCGTTACAGTCGCACGAACAGCATCCACATTGCAAGGAACGGTCACGTGCCTCAGGACATTGCAACCGGGTGATCGCCTCATCGTTCTAAGCCACATCGAATCTAGTGAGGACAACCTTCAAAGAGTCTTGAGAGGGGTGTGACAATCCCGGCGTTTGGTGAGCTACATCTTTGTTGCTGAGAGGCGTACTGGAAGCGGCGGGAAGGCGGAGGTACTTCAGAATCTCCTTCGCAAATTGGACCTGAAGGACAAGGCTTGCTTATTCTGGAGTAAAACCCATTTGAAGATTGAACGATGAATCAGACTGTTGCAGTATGTTGCAAACATATGTCCCACTTACCTTTTTAGGTCATCCGTATCCAGCCAATATCCAGCCGAAAGAGTTGTAGCAAAATCCCCGGTTTTGTATATCTTAGCATTTTCAGTCTTCCTGTTGATTACCCATTTAAAAGTTTAATTATTGAATCCCAACTCAATAGTTTTGGCAATTCGACATGGTGACGGCTTAAGTTCTGATAAACATATATATATAACAGCTTTAAGTTCTGATATATATATATATATATGTAGATATGATTTGATGGTTAGAATTCTATGTATATACTGAATTGCAAAATCATATGCACGTTTCTTTTCTCATGTTTCATGGCTTCATCATTTTTTCTGGTCACGACGGCCATCGCCATCCACAGCCCATAGCTGACCGAATCCAGGACACTCGGCGCCTGGCCTTGCTGACGAGTTGCGACGCCTTGACGCGAGGCGAGACTGTGAGATCAGCCCAGGAGGTGATCGTTTACCCTCTGGTAAACTAACATAGCCATTGAAAATGGCCATAGAAATAGTGGATTTCCCCATTAAAATGGTGATTTTCCATAGTTATGTTAATTCACCAGAGGGTAAGAGCCATAGTAATTCAAGGTTTATCATTGGCCTTTTCCTGGTGATATCCGTTTGAACATGTCAGAAGCATTCAAATGATAATCTATATATTTAATGAAGCAAAGCCATGATGAAATAATCCGGAATATCGTCCAATAAAGTCTTACCTGGATTTATCAATATTTATCCTAGATGTTCCTAACACAATACTTAATATGTACAACCTATTTCCCCGCTGCCCGAGCATTTCTTTCAGTCGGCCCAGATGAACCACAGCGCCTCACGGCCGTTCTGGCGCTACGCGCCTTGCTGGCCTGGAACCGGCTATTGGAGGCGGCCACCGGGCGCCACTGTCTTGGACATTTTTGTGACGTTTCAAAAGCCTAGGGCCCCTAGGGTCTACGTTCTAACCATTTCGTAAAATCCACCCGGCCTTTCAGATTCTTAAAGTTCAAACCACAAATCAAATAGGTCACAAAATGAGGTTTGCATGGACATGAAGTTTCAGCTAGTATTTGTTTGTCTCGTGGTTGTAAAAGCCTCCTCAGATTCAAGAAATCAAAAGGTGGGTGTCAAACTTGGGGTACCACTGGACCCACTTGTTTTTTAAATAGAAAGCGTGAAAAAAAAATAGAAAACAATATAAAACAATCCATTCTTGGAATCAATGCTTTTGACATTGTTTTGACGCATTAATCGCAATGTAGACGTTTGAGCCCCACAGAGCTTCCTGCGTGCAGCTTGGACTTTCGACCCAGGTCGGCACTCGCAGATTTGCACCGCGCAAAGCACCTCTGGTCTCAGTTGATGGAAAGGGAAGTTGATACACACATTCAAAAAAACTTGGATGGGTTGTTTAGTACTTTCTTGTCTTGTTTCAGGAGAGGGGTACATATTATATAATAGTTTCAAAACGTTTCAAAAACATATCGTCGAATCAGGTTATCCAAAATCGGCAATATTTGAACATATGAGTTGAAGAGGATTCAAGAGGATATACATTTGTCCAGAGATTGGGTACACCCCAAAATTGCCATTATCATCCATTCTCTATGGGAAGATCTTGCGAATATCCGGATGATTTGGCGAGTTTTGCTAGTTCATCCAGGGATTGGAGCGTCCCTGTGTGCTCACTGTTTCTCCCCCAAGTCTGAAGATTCAGTTCCGAAGGAAAGGCAAACAAGCAAAGAAGGACAGGCATGGGGAGGTGGGAAGCAAGCAACAACCAGCAACAAAGCAGGAGGAAACTATTCTATATAGTACTCCATAATATGCTCTTGCTGCATGTGCTGTCACTTCTGTGGCTTTGTCGGAGGAGCTAAACTCTCCCCCGAAACCCTTTTCCAGAACCACAATACTTGCAGGTTCTAGTCAAGAAAATGAACATATGTTTCCTTTCATGTTCTCCCCTTGCTCTAAAGTATGATGGTTTGATCAAGAACTTCGGTGCTGACATAGATTTGAGTTTGCTGTTGCTGTTCCTTGTCCTTGGGGTGTTCACCGTACTGCTTGCCTGTTGTCCGCAGCACAGCATCCCTCTTACCTCAGAACAGGACGACTTGCTCCAATACGAATTGACAGGTTCATCTATATGCTATCTGTAGTTGTTCCTGCTGATGATAATTCTAGAAGCCTACAGGCAGCATGTTTTGTCTTCAGATTGATACTACGGCACTAAAGGTTACAGACATTGTTTCCAATGTTTTTCAAGTGTTCAACAAAAAACAGAAAGAATCGCTTCAGCAATATATGTCCTGCCATTTTTTCGCATGTTTCCCTCACCTTACGGGCCTTCCATGTCACCGGACCAAGGTCAAGCGATCCATCTGCGACGTTCTTGGCGTCGGCGTCTGGAGCCCCCAACATCCGACCCATGTTTCCTGGACACTTTTTCGCATTCGAAATCGTGAAATCCAGGTTTGTTTTTCATCTCTGAATCTGAATCCATGTTATTTTTTGTTTTACTTGTAAATATATATACATATATATATATACAATATACATATCATATATATATATATATAATTATATATATAAATATATATATATAATTATATATATAAATATATATATCTGGATTTCCCATTATTTTCCCATGTGTTTTGATGGTGTTTATCTATGGCAAGTCCCAAAATTCGGCCACCAGCATCCCACCTGGCCACCGGTCGAGGCCAGACGGGAGGCCACCACCTTGATGAGTAACGCCCTAGCGGCCTGGCGCAGTGAGGTGCCAATGACCTATGGATGTATCATGATTTAGCCATCAAACATGGGGATATGATGGGATATGATGGGATACTAATATGAATACATATATGATGATTATTAAAGTATTTTCATTTTTATACATGTATTATATGTATGTATATATACTATTTTATATGTGTATGTATATATTATATTAATATATTAACTGGACCGTAATATGAGTTGTTTGTATACTGAGTGGGGAGTTTTGAACTATACTTGGCCATTTCCAGCAGGATTGCAGTCAGATTGGTCCAGCCCTGGCCAGGTGCAACAAGTCCGTGGCGGTCGCTGGTTGTGGCGAAGGAGGCCGGTGTCTTGTGATCTCAGTTGGCTTTGTCCTTGGAGATGGGGTCAACATACCCCAAAAAAAGATGATTTACAGTATCTATAATCTATTTTTTATTTTTTATATGATAATATGATAATATTTCATTATTATCTATGATTAAAACACATCTCATTTTCTGTGTATATTTGTTCTTGAAGTCTTGGATTTTTACGTGTCGATTTTGAGATTGATAGACTTGACGGGGAATGATATGGAAATGTGGGGTCCAGTAGTGGAGATATAATGGGAACACAAATGGACATATAGTGGGTATATATACGGTATATTGTTTTTTTCAACGCTATGCTACTTGGATTTGTCCCAGTATATCCCTAAAATATCCAAAAATGCATTGGGGAATGTCTGATGAGCCGCTGGAATTTCGTGTGCCCGATGTTCAGCCAGTCCCAATTGGGAATCCATCCTAAAATCTTATGGTCAATTTTGAAATTGGACTAAATGCAATTTTTGAGACACATAAAATATCATAAAATATATTGTGTTGATTGTTTTTGATCGGCCAAACTAGGGAGTTGACCACCAGCAACTTGGTGGATGAACATCCATTTGACGGCTGGGTGTAAATTCAAGGTACCCAAATTGGTCAATGGGAAGTTCAATTCTTTGAACACCATTCTGAAATGGCAACCTTTCGCCAAGTCTTATTGCAATGGATTGCAAAACCATTCTCTACACCAGGCGCAATGGTGCATTGCCTTGCCATCTTTGCAGAGGAACATCTACATACATTTAAATACATTCAATATGTATTAAAAGAATCCCACGAAAGGAAGGATTTTTTTTGCAGACTCTGCAGAATTCGTAATCTCAAAAAAAGAATGCAGTCCGTCTGACTGGGCCTTTTTCAAATAGCGACTCGCCTAGACCTCACGGCATTGGCCGGAGAGCTGGCACACTTTCATCCATGTGAGGTCCAAGATGAATCCTTCCCAAACAAGATGATCATTGAATCATCACCCGTTCGTGATACAGATCCTTCTTTTGTTGTATTCTGAGTGTTTAAATCTCTTATCTCTTGTCCTTCGATTGATGTGTTGCTTCTCTTTCTTTTAAAAAACTGACTGTCCAATGGTCCAATGGTCCATGTTCCACCCATCGGAAACAGCCGATGGTCCCATCAACCCTCCAAGATGACCAGTGCAGGGAAAATTGCTCGCAGCTCTCCGACCTCGTGGAGACCCGGGACCGTCTCAGCTTCTTCCTCCGAGGTGCCAGATCTGGGTCGGGAACCAGTCAGGTGGTTCTCGTTTGGTATGGGAAGTTCCTTTTTGTTGGGGCAAGAAACATCCATTCATTATCATTCATTTTTCCAGGGAAACAAGGGGAATGAACAAAACCAAAATAGATCAAAATTGTATATACATGTATATACTATGTTTTACAATGCTCATAGTTGTTGAATATTTTGCAAGTGGAACCACCCAAGCATAGTGATGTTTCCAGTGAAGATGGGGTTGAACACCAAAAAGAATATGGACTGAGTCAAATTACCCGGAGACATTGGTTGGGATAGATCAAAGTCGAGGTTACAGCTGATGTGACGACATGAGGAACAAACGATGGGTACGTGACGGAGTAAACCAACCTTCTACATGGTGGTAGGTTGAGGGGATGATTGAGCTGCATCCGAGCTTGAAAGATGAGATCATCATGGATCATCACACGACTAAATTGTAGATATTTGGAATTTTGCCCAGATGCATGATGTGGGTACACTGTGCCCTTGTATCATAAAATTATGGGTTTTGCCAATCTTAACTGGGTCTTTCGCGTCATTTGGCTGGTCTAGAAATTGTATTGAACGTAGGCGCCGGATTTATGCAACCAGTTGGAAGTAGTTCCTAGCTATTTCTCAATTTATAGCCCTAGATCCTACTTGGTTTTTGATTGATTGATGGTTGTTTTTTAATTAAATTTCATTTTAAATAGGATATCAGTTAATTATTGCGACCTCACTGCGCGTCACTGGAATTCATTTTTTTTATTGTTATTATTATTAATGTATATTTATCTATTTAACTAATCTATCTATCTATCTATCTATCTATCTATCTATCTATCCATCTATCTATCTATCTATCTATCTATCTATCTATCTAATCTATCTATCTATCTATATATCTATTTTTTTATCTATCTATCTATCTATCTATCTATCTATCTATCTATCTATCTATCTATCTATCTATCTATCTATCTATCTATCTATCTAATATACATAGGTTATCATATTTTAAATGTGTCCCCTTCAAAAACTGCAATATTCAGTTGGTTAGTTCTATCCCATCTTCTCCCCATCCATATCCCTATTATATCCCTATTGATATCCCATGATATTCAGATTGTTGGTGACATATACCTTTAGATTTCCGTTAAATGTGATATATCCCATTAATCCCCACTGAAATCTCCATTTCTTGGTGATCTTCCCCTATAGATAACCCCCCCCCCCTTTGACTCTCAACTTCAATGCCCAGCCACGGCACGCCTTGAACGTTTCCAGATTGGTTCCTCCGATGGCGCTGCAGTCTTTGGGAGTCTCGTGCTGAGACCTTTGCCTCGGAATTGCACCTCTTAGTCCCTTGGCACCGCGAGGCGTTAATGGGGATATAATCTATGTGTACCCTCTGGTTATTTAACATAGCCATGGAAAATGGCTAGTCTTGGATGATTTTCCCATTAAAACCTCTATTTATAGGGGATTTTCCATGGCTATGTTACATAAGCAGATGGTATATATGGTTGAAGGCCCAAATAGGGAGTTATTAGTATGTGTTTTTTGTGCCCTTACTTGTGAATCCATGTGTATCATATGGCCGGTATAATATCTTGGGCTTTGGGTTTGGAAGATTTTGGAAAGCTAGTGTGAAATGCCTATGTCCTGTACTGTGGGTGTGTCTGAATTTATTCATAGGGAAATTGATTGTGATTCTCCAGTGGAATTTGGGTACCCTCTTTCTTTTTGAAACCCACATTTTGCAAAGTGTGTTTTTCCAACATCCGTTGCCAGATAGTAGACCCATTGCCATAGTCACCTCCTCATGCCGGTATGCCCCTATTTGCAATGGTGTAAAAGTGACCCCTATGACATCTTGGTTGCTGGAGCTGGGAAGGTGAATATCATCACTGGAATTGCAATATAATTTTGAGATATGCGCAGAGGCACACTATTGGGCTGCCAAAACGAGTGTGCATTGACTGCATGCAGCAGTCAATCCACAGAATTGGTGACATGATCTGAAGCCACTGCCAACATGTTGACTTTGTGTTTCTCGGCAACCTGGGTTGTGGAAACTAACTCTTTTTCACTACTCCCCCTTTGCTCCCCTTCCTGGAGTTTGGTGAGACATGTTAGCCGCATTGGTTTTATCATTTTGCTGGTGATTGATTAAGTCATCTTGTTTGCTCAAAAATCATCTTAATTGTCAGCTGATTCCTTTTGATTTGTTGCTTATATCAAGCCCAGAGACGTTTACAAACAATCATTTAATATTCATATATATATATATGTGTGTACCAAGTGTTACATTCAATGTACACATCATATGCCTACAGGTATATACGGGTATATATATATAAATAAGAATGTTTGAATCATTATTGATATAGATATATTACATATAGATACATGGTTATCATAATGCCATCAAATAATGCCCTATATCTATACACATGTGTATGATAGAATCCCATGAGTTAGTTCGTTTTTAGCCTTTAACTTGGTCCTTAGAAACCACAATCATCCTTCCAGTTGAATCTCGGAGCAATGCATTTACGTTATTCCCAAGTCTTTCCGAAATCTTGAATTTCAGAAATCTTGAATAGTGGATTTTCCCATGAAAAATGGTGATTTTCCATAGCTATGTTAGTTTACCAGAGGGTAATGGCTATTTCAAGTCCCATATTAGGTGTGGCTCACCATCTCCCATATCCATGGCTCAGGCCAGCATGCTCCAAGAGTCCACCATCACCTGCAGGCGTATGGTGTTTTGACCAACAAGAGTCAGCTTGTATTTTCATGGGGATAGAATGGGCATATTAATGAATATCAAAATCATACAGACCAGATATATATATATATATGTACATAGATAATATATATATAGTAGACACACAATATTCCAATTTTTGGGGATAGGGAAAAATTATGGCTTATATATATATATTTCACAACAGAACGGGAGGGCAAGTATCGAACATGGCTAGCTTTGCAATAGCTTATAAATGGAGGTTTCTGGCTGACTTAGGAAAGTCGAAAGTTCCATGATCATGCTTGGGTGCCGGAGGGTATTATTTCAATAGGATTACAGTAAAAGCAAGCCCCGAAAGTGATTCATCAGTACTTGCATTGGTCAAACATGTCAAACCAATAATTCTGAGATTTTGTGGAGGATGAACATCCATGACTACCAGCCAGTTCGGTGTGACCAGAAGGGCGCCAGGGTTTTGATCCACAGTCCATTCGCATTTGATATTATTTTAAGATGTTGTTTGTTTTGAAGTATCTAAGGAATTAAATGGATGTGTACATATATATATATATATAAAAACTGTGGTTAAAGCCATCAGAAAGTTGGAGTTGTTTCCACGTTTTAAACCGCCATCTCACTGGGGATAAACGCCGCAGCACCACTGCATCCACCGGAGAGATGATCCATCAATACCAAATCGGTTTTCGCGATGTTTTGAACCACTGGAAATCCTAATTATATCCCAATGGGATACCGAATCTGGTGGCACAAATCCCAAGTTTACTCGCTGGAAGCATCTGGAAACTAGATGAAAATTAATGATTTATAATAAATGGTTTGACATACAGGATATAGCCGTGCTTGATTGCCAGAGGATAGAACTATGGAGATACTGGACTTGTGTTTCGCATGGGGTTGTATTTGCCAGGCTCTTTTGGTGATGTTTATTTACAGGAATGTTAGCCAACAACAACAACCTCCCAGGGTTTCAGATACAACCCACGAACATGTTTGATTTTTTAAGCAACCTATGGTGGGAAATCTTTGAGCAAGAAGAGTCCATGTCCAAAACAAATAAATGACGAACGAACAAGGCAAATATGATTTTTCTCGTGTTATATCATCAATATGTCAATGACCCTTGTGTTCGAGGTTTTGACCCCTCATTTAGGAGGTTCAGCATCCAAAATAGGGACCCAAAATAATGGGTTTCAATGTGTTTACTAGACAAGATGGGTTTAAACCAATTCTTCAGCCAAAATACCAATCCTTATTGGTACTAGATGAAGACAGAGAAGAACGGCACTGCTGAAAAATTCACCACCCGTCCCAGGGAGCTGCGCACGCAGCTGTTGACCTTGCGCGGGAGCAGCTGTCGACACTTGGCGAGGTTGTTGTTGGATAGTTTGGCCCATTTGGGACTTTCCCAAAATGCCCAAGTCACCATGGGTTTCAATACTAAAATGGTCTAATGACTTGGATGATTTGGGGGTACCCCCATTTTACGAAACCCCCATTTAGTTCGATGTTGTTCATTTTCATGGTAGTTTTCCATAGCAAACTGTTTGAAAAAAAATCCAGAAGGTAGCAAACGCCTGGATTTAATCGGCCTGCAAAGAACAACCCATCCAGACTGGGGATTGTCCAATCAACCATGGGTGTTTGAAGTCGAATATGCGAGAAACCCATGCGATTGTGAACACTTCCCGTTCTTTGGGTAGTGGTTCCGGCATTATGGGTTGATTTCTGGAAAGTTGATGACGCAGTGACCCTCCAGTGAAGGATGATAGACGATGGATATGAAAAGATAATGATGAAACATTATCATTTGTCACATGCAAGTGTCTGCGGATCATTGTTGTTCGGGAAACTACAGTGCGGAGTGTTCACACAAACTGTATTTCAGCTTGCTGGAGGGTAGTGAGTGGGCTAACCCTAAACACCCTCACTCCCCTAATGGAACATGGCAACAGGTTTCCCCTCCATTTGCATGTGATTGTTCTTGAAATAATCAATATAGGACATTCTGTTGCCACGTGTGCTTACTGGCAGGTATTCCAGGCATTTATATGTACATTCATTGGCTTAATTGAGGAACAGTCGAATGAGGTACGAAACCAGTCTATCACTGTTCCATAGGTTGTCAGGTTGCTCTCCATTCTACCCATTTCTAAAGGTTGCTCTCCATTCTACCCGTTTCTAAAATGATCAAAATTACGCGTTGGACTTCCTACTACTGAGTCAATATGACCAGCGAAGCTCGATACCAGCTATTGCTCGACCTGTCTTGGTCTCAAAAGCAACATGCTTTGTTTTGTTGTATCGTGTTTTGTTTTGTTTGTAGGTCAAAGAACCTGGCCACAAGTGCTGGATGATATTAATCATAATGTCAACCCCAGATTAATAAACCCGGGTTTGTATCTTCCAAACAGAATAAGCAGCCTTGGGGGGTTGTTAATCCAGAACACCATCAGCACCAAGGTTTGGGCCGAGCCGCCTTGTGTGTCCGGAAGACCCAGGATGTGGCTACAAGTTGCAGGGGGGTACCCCCACAGGGATGTTTCTCCAAAACTATAGATATAACCCCCATAAAGCCTATAGTTACTGGAGTAGTTAACCAACTAAGCTAACTATGGGGCACCACCCTGTGTTAAAAATGAGGTAAATTATAACATAGAGAGCGATGCATGGGCGAACCCCGGAAGAATCGTGAGATCGGCAGTGAAGCTGGGATGCAAAGCAATGATACCCGCGGGTAAAGTGTATGGAGATGCCATGAGATGACTCTGCTTGAGTAAGCCAGCTGGAGAATGGCCGGTGAGCCGGTGAACCAAATCTAAGCGTTGTTTGAGACATTGATGGGGAAACATGTCGTATTTATCCAAGAAAGAACTGATTCCTTTGTTTGTTCTGGAGTGCGTATAGACAAGATCCCTTGAGAGGTCTTAAGTGGGATCAATTGGAACTAGGATCGGCATCAAGGAAAGGGCATCGTATTTTCAAGTAAACAGCAACGCTTTGACAGTCCCCAGCAGATGATTGGATCATCAACAACTTGGAACTTGGATGGTGCACATTGGGTTTATGGTATGATGATGATGGCTCCAGCGGCGTTCAGTCCCTGCTGAGTCCCTCCACCCCCCCCACTGTGGAACTCGCGACTCTCCGTGGTTGACGCCATGTATTTCGACATCAAGTCAAGTCGATAGGAGCAAACAGTATCTCCTTTGTGGTGGATGCAGAGGACGAAGAACATGTCTCTCCGCAGGAGGTGCTTTGCCTCGACCGTCACATGAACATTCTCGCAAGCCCCCATCGACCCCCATCAGACTGGGCAGCAAGACGTCTTCATGGACTTGCCTGCGGCTTATCAGAGCCGAGAACTGACAAAGACGTATCCTTGTTGCCTTGCGAAGAACATGTTGGAAGCCTATGGCTCAACTTATCCCGTACCTGCGCAATGCCATGGCCGTAGCTCTCTCAGTACAAAACAATATCAGATCTGGGTAGCTGCGGATCAAGAGGATGACGTTCCCATGACCTTGTTGCAGATGTGACCATGACGGTTCAGACCACAATATATTGCTCAATTCTGCAAAGAAAGATGGGGCTGGTTAATTCAGCAATTGGGTTTACCACATGATATGTGTTTTTTTCCTGAAGATTGGTACCACCCTTTGGGTGTTACTTTCCTGATTTGGGGGTGGGGGCCGGTTGGTCAAATAACTATTCTGAAGGGCCCATTAGGCCTCAGAGTCCTTTATGGTGCCTCTTGCACCCCTCATAATCCTTTGTAGTGGCTCTTAAACTCCTCAGAACCACTGTGCATCGCTCTCAAATGCTTTTAACACACAAGAGCCGCGGACCCTCACATCAGCCAAGTAATACACAGGTGAGGCGGCCCTTCAAGAGGGGTCAGATACAGAGGATCAGCCCACCTTTCAATTGACTCATCTAGGTTTAGGAGGAACCATCCCGAAACAGCCTTGTTTTAGACCAACTAGTGAATTATTTCAACTTATACATACTCATTGGTGAATCAATGTGAATCAATGTTGAACATCTTTCCCGTCTAAACATTACGTGATAAACCATATGATGCTTGAAGCGAAGAAGGAACATGAATCAAACATGGTAAAGCCATGGGATTCAAACACTGAGGCCGTGCTGGTGGCTTGGCAGCGTGTGGTCACCGAACGCATACAAGGCGCGGTTCTGAGGTGTTGGATGGTCCAATAACCCACGTGGTTTGGGTTTAGAGGTTTTAATAGAAGGTTAATAGAAGGTTCATAGAGTCTTAGTAGATGTTAATACATTATGTAGATGATGTGGAAATATGTATGTGGGTTTAAGAAGGCTTTATCACTCTTGGCTCGGACGCTAGAATGTTTTGATGATTGCAGTATCTGACTATATGGGTTGGATTATGATGGGATATATATTGACATTTAAATCCAATTGATGGAATGAACATATTATCATCCAATAACCCTACGTCACATGGATTGTTGGTTCGGAGGCTTGATTATTTGATGATTCCATGTATTTGCAGGATTTGTATGGACTTTTTACGATTTACATGGACATGGATTTGTTTAATTTGATATTGTCGTGGAAGTTTGTAATCTTAAATGTAATTTATAGGTGATAGGTCGTTTTTCTCTTTCAAAATCCAGACCTCCTTTTTTTAAAGCCAATTCCTCTCGGGAACGGCTGAAAAATGTACCCACAAAGTACCCCTCGAAACGGACGACCCTGGGTTTCTGGGTGTTTTTGAGATGAAGCTGATGGTAGAATCCAACACGAATGACATCCAAGTACTATATTCAAAGACCGTTGCTAGGCCAAGTTTCAGCCCACCAAAAACCGCACCTGCCAGACATGGGTGGTCGCCCCGCACCAGCAGCGCCTGCAGCGTTGCCCACCGCGGCAACTGCAACGGCGGCGCCAGAGCCGCGCAGCCAGCGGACGGTACAGCAAGGATCTGGTAGAGGCGGTTGGATGAGCTGGGTTTGTTGCAAAATCGGGTAGTTCAACCCGACTGAACTAAAGATTATTAATTAAAGAACATAATGTCAAGCTCGTATTAATAAACCGCTCTGCCCCACCAGAAGATTTAGATCCAGGAGAAGGTTGCCCCCCCCCAATAATAATTAAGCAGCAAAACCACAAATGGGATTTGAATTGAAATCTATTTACTTTCAATTGATTTTCCTTTTAAATCAAATTGATAAGTAAGGGTTTGACTTGAAATCAATTTACTTTCACTTGGTTTTTGTTTCAATCTGAAAGGATGAGTAAGGATTTCAATTGAAATCTATTTACTTTTCCATGATTTTCGTTTTCAATATGGAGGATAAGTAGAGAAATCAATTTGCTTTCATGTGATTTTCCTTTCTTGAAATCACTTTACTTTAAACATATTTTCCTTTTTAAATCTAAAGGGGGGCGGAGGGTGTTTTTTAATGGGGGTGCACATGCACATTACTTAGGGGGGACAACCAGCCTAAAAGGGGTACATTTTGTGAGTTTCTCAATGTTTTAGTTAAAGAAAGTATTGATGAAAATACATGTTTTTCCCACCTGCCAGGTCAGGGTCTCTAGATTTTTAACAATGGTACCTACCTTCCTTCCTTCCTTCTCCTTCCTTCATTCCTTCTCTTTCTTCCTGTCTGCCAGCTCTGGATGCTGTGAGCCATGCCTGGACCTGAACTGCAGATCGCAAGCTCCGAAGCCTGCCTGGCCCTGGACCTGAACTCCACATCGCGAGCGCTGGAGGCACGAGCCCAGCGCCACAGGCTGTGGTTTGTGCCTGCACCCAAACCCTATATCACGAGCGGCGGAGGCTGTGGCATGGCTTGGACCCGAACCCTATTTTGCGAGCCGCGGAGGCTGTGGAGATGCCAGAGAGAATGCCAGGGATCTCGGTGGGCACTGCCGGACCTCAATCGCGAGCGTCCACTGAGATCTGGCGCTCGCGGTTGAGCTCCGGCAGTGCGCATGTCACATAGAATGTCAGAATAGATGCCAGATAGAATTCCAGAAAGAATATCAGAAAGGATATCGGAATAGGTGCCAGATAGCATGCCAGAAGAATGTTAGGAAGAATGTGAGAAAGAATGTTGGGCTAGATGCCAGAAAGCATGCCAGAGTAGATGCCAGATAGAATGCCAGAAAGCATGTCAGCATATATGCCAGAAAGTGTGTCAGAATAGGTGCCAAAAAGAATGTCAAAGTATATACCAGCAAGGATGTCAAACGGAATGTCAATATATACTTCTAGATGGTATATCCGAAACTATGTCAGAATATGTGTCAGGGTGGAGCTCATTCGAACTAAAATAATTCAATCAGTTTTTTAAAGAGTTTCCAATTTTCTGATGGTTCGAACATTTGAAGTCATTTGATCACGATCCCTTCTGGTGGGACGCTGGAAGTCAAACCATGTGCTCATCAGGTAGAATGAAGGCCTGCTACCAGTGGGTTTAAGAATACTTTTGACCGGTAACTATGGTGCCTCAAATTGCAGTGGGGCTCATGTGTGACGCGTGACTTCGCACTCAATCTCCACATGTCGTAGATCTATCGTCCGAAGGGTTCCAGCCGCCTGCAGAAGTTGTGTCACTGTTTGTGGTCTCAGAGAGTTTGGGCTCACCGGTTGTCATTGCAAAACATTTGACAGCAAATCGCTGCGCTGAGCTGCGATGGCTCTTGATCCTCGTGGCGAAGGAGTCTCGTTCCATCAACGAGTTTTAGAAGAAGCACAGGCCTCAGCAAACGATCAGCTTGAACACTTGGTGATCACGATGTGCGGCACTAGATTTTTTGGGATTCCGTGAGATGAGTGTGCATTTGCAAGCTTTGATGAGCAGCATGGTTAGCAACAGTTTGCATCAGCCAGCACCAGAACCATGAGGTCAGAAACATCAGAACCAAATCACTTTTCACAACCAAAAAACTAGGATTTTCATCCCCGTTGGAATTTCCCTTATAAAAAGATAGGGCTTGGGTCCCTTATAAAGCCTGAAAACAATATGTTTTTATAAAAAAAAAGGGCTTGGACCCAGGCATTTTATAAGGAGACCATTTTGAGTACTTGTTGAGACCTGTGCACTATTTTTATATAATCAANATAAAAAAAAAGGGCTTGGACCCAGGCATTTTATAAGGAGACCATTTTGAGTACTTGTTGAGACCTGTGCACTATTTTTATATAATCAACTTGTTTTTTAACATATGTAAAAAAAAACAATGCTGCATTAGACATCATATTATTCCTTACAAAAAGCCTAGGCCAACCTAGAGAATTGGTTCACAAACTTCGCCCCTGA
>BGPT01002322.1:0-22065 GCA_003297045.1 Symbiodinium sp. clade C Y103 | reverse complement strand
CTTTCAAAAGGGTTTATTTTTTTATTAAAGTCCATTCCCAGCAACAACAAACAATGACAACACTGACATAAAATTGATGAGACCCTCACTTGACATAAATTTTATGAGACCCTCACTTCACATTAAAAACTGAACGGTCCCAAAATGGAAGCGCAAAATGTCTTCAAAATTGAATGGTTCCACCATTTTGTAAAAGCTTCTGATTGCAAAATGTCTTTAAAATATATCTTAAAAATTGAACGGTCCCAAAATGGAAGCGCAAAATGTCTTACAAATTGAAAGGTCCCAAAATGGAAGCACAAAATGTCTTAGATGGAACTAGACTGGGGTGGTTCATTTCTTTTGGAATGCAGGCATGTATTTTCTAGCAGTTTGACCTGGGAATACCTTTTTGTAGAGCCTTCGGTTGGTCGTGTTTTCAAAGCGGGTCTTGGGAAAAAAAAGAGGCATTTTGTTCACCGGCCGAGGGTTTTCTCTACAAAATGCTGGCCCAGGGTTGGGAAAGGGGACCCCAAAAGTCAGAAGATGGGGTTGGGCGCACGTTTTATATAAATCGTTGTTTTTGACCCCCCCTTTTTATAAGGTGTATTTTTTTTTGGGGGTTTTTGTTGGGCACCATCTTTTTGTAAGAATCCATGTTGGCCCCAGCTCATTTATACTTATAAAACTGGGCTCCAACCCCTCCCCCGAAATTTCNTTGGGCACCATCTTTTTGTAAGAATCCATGTTGGCCCCAGCTCATTTATACTTATAAAACTGGGCTCCAACCCCTCCCCCGAAATTTCATCCTGGATACAAATACCCGCAAATCCCAAAAAGACAGAGAGCGGACAGGTTCAGATGTCACACTTGGTAATGTCACGCTGTAACATGACACAAAACACCTGAGACTCCTGAAATCTCTGGAAAGTGGAAACTCCTGAATCTTCCCAAGAGATCCCAAGAGAATGAATCTCCAGGCTGGAAATTTCCCAGCAAATCTATCTTGCACGCTTTATTAGGTCTCCATCTTGCACCTGGGACGGCCGAACTCATTGAGTGTTTTTTGCAGCCAACTTCTTTAGGCTGGATGTACAATCGACTCTCGACAATCAACGGACTCGCTCATTTCGTGCTTGGGGCAAACGGCATTTGCAGGGTTGTGCAGTTTTCAAGGAACATCCAGGGAAATTCCAAAGTTAGGAGAAGTAAGTATTCACAATATTCATTGTATTCAGAGAGATATATATATATATAAATTATGATATAATGAGCAGTCCACCGTATTTTCTTCGGATTGCCAAGATGTTTACACGGATCTCGCTCCAGATCCTAATTTATCTCGCTGACGCCCAAACATGGCCTTGGATGCACTTGGTGCATTTGACTATGCGCCTGCGGGAAACGTCCATGTGCTTGTGTTGGACTAAGCTGGCCAGGGGATGCGAACGGGCTGAAGTAGAGTGAGGAGTCCAACGACCTCTGAAGCAGAGTTGTTGTCAAAAAAATTGTTAGTAGTGTAATTCTTTCAGTTGGTTTCCCCACACTGGGTTGTTGTGCGTAGCATGTTTTGTTTGCGTGCCGAATGCCGAAATTACAAATGACATGGCGCACATGCAGCAAAGTCCTTCTTTGGTCTTCCTCAGACAAGGTTGAGACGTTATAGACATTGTGCAAGGCTAGCGGTAGTAGATGATAGTGGAGTGCAGCTTCTGCATCGTGGTATTTCGATTCTGCTTCGGTTGGCTGAAGATTCCACGGATGGAATGGTCTTGGAACGCATCCAGGTCTGGCAATCTTGGCATTTCACTTTGTAGTTGGATGAACGCAAGGGTCTCTTCCATGGGCTTGCTACATGTGCGTTTGCAGTGAAATCACGAATCGTAATCTTCGAATCCTTTTTGCTTGGCCATATTGTGGAAGAGGGCCGTGTAGCTACGTGCCCACAGTTGAAAATGCCGAAGCTTCGGCATTTTTTGTAGACCTTTGCAGTGGCTTTGACAGAAGCAGAAAACAGAGTGGGAAAATATTGAAAGTAACACCGGATCATGGACGTGATGGCAACTGCAACCCTCCTCATGTTAGGACAACTCATTAGTTAGAAGATGTTAGAAGTAGATACAAGTAGCCGGATTTAGTCAAATATTCATCCATGCGGCTCCCCATTTCTTTACCTAGTCCCTACCTTCCCAGACATTCCGATGTATGGCCCATATAGGTTGATGGCGAAGCACGCGTCGGAAGTGTCAAATTCAGCTACCTGAAGAAAAGATCTGGATCCAATGAAGAGTGACAAGCTTGATTTGCTTAGAGAGTAAGAACAGTCTACACCATTTCTGGGGTAGGACTACAGGGGTCCAAGGGGTCAACAGGGTCACAGGTAGGGTTTTTGATATTAAGGGGCTACGCCCCCGGCCTGCCGCCGACCCCTGGGCAAGAATTGATGTATTACCCCTTTCGGCAGTCGCAACAAGAACCTGCTGAAACAAAACCTGAAACAACCACCTGTGACCTGCGCGCCAGACCCCGGGTCGTGGCACACCAGGCACTCTGTCAGAAGCTGGGAAGGTGAGAGTTGAACGTTCCACATGGCAATCATCAAATCTGGCTATTGTCAATGAAAAAGTATGATTGAACATTTGCTGAATGAACTTAAACATGAAGTTACACAAAACTCAAGTGCCAAAGCTTCTTTATTCTTTATTTAGCTTCGGTTTATTTTTTTGGTGGCGGCAAGAGGGTTCGCAATCGGCAACACGGGATGGTTCAGAAAGATGCATGAGGACAACACCAAGCAAGATGCAAAGAGAACCATGAGTTACTGATCTAGACTTGAGGATGTAAGCAACAAAATGCAATTTTCGGACTCCAATTTCATCAACCTATATAATATAGATACTATAAAATCAACCTATTTCATGGATTTGCATGGATTTTGAGTGGTATGATTTGCTGCAAGTCCACTTTGGCACTTTTGCTGGGTCCCAGGGTCACAAAAAGGTCACAAAATTGTCACAGCTCGGGCCCAGGAGCCTCCCCCATCCAGCGAGCGTTGGGGCGGCCTAAGGGAAGCGTATAAAAGGGGGATTGGTCCAGCACGCCATGTTTGATTACCAGAGAGTGGGTCATTTCATGAATTTGCATGACACCAAAAAACATGAATGGTTTGAATGATTTTCAGCACCCAATGATTTGAAGCCAGAGATTGCATTACACTTAGTAGAAATACATAGAAATACCCAAAGACCCATTTTACGCTACCTAAAATGATAGTTTTGCATGGTGAAAACATGTGAAAACGATGAGCAACCATTGGATTCTTGTTCCCCTAGAGCTGTTCTAGTTGAGTGAGGACAGTGAATCACTTTTATGAGTTGCATTGGTGGATCCAATGCTTGTTGAATTTGTCGTTGGGTGATGGGCTGGTGATCAGCGCGGCAATTCGGGTGCAGTTCAAGTTTGTCTGCCTCGTCATGTACCAATTGTATCCGACATATCAATCTCAATTGGAATGCCTGGCAAATTGCTGCAGATGGACCTAGAAATTTGATGAAATTTGTTCGTAGTCAAGTTGAAAGGGCTTTAGGCACCTTTTTTGAAGTACGCACGTAGCACTCAGAGTCGGAGTCACTCGGGATCACACCATGGTAAATTCATAATACTTGCAACCGATTTTAATTTTCCCATGTTAGAACTGACCATCCACAGCTTTCTGACAACAATTGGCGTGCCATATTTCTGTGACCAAGCGTCGACGGGCATTCAATTGCTCCATGCGATTCCCATGGTTCAAGGCGTTTCATGTTTTTTTTTAGCCCGAATTCGAAATACATTGAATCCAGATATGGTGGTTTCCTAAAATGAGGGTAATTACCCCTAAATCGTCCATGTGAATAGGATTTTCCATTCTAAAGCAACCATTTTGGGGATCCCCCATTTATGGAAACCTCCATATCATATACGTTTTTTTTGCTTGAATCCCAGATCCAAATATCTGGTTATTGGTTTCAAATGGTTTCAACCCATCCCCCAATTTTTTGTCGGTTCATATCCCACAAGAAGCATCAACCATATTTTAAAGCCAAATCCTGAGATATCCTGCAAGGTGAGGCCCTCCAGTTGTAAGTTGGTTTTTCACCCCATTAACTCCCATAAACCCAATACTTGGTTCACCAAGTCATGCGTCAGCTGAGTTATATCATGTTAAGTCCCAATTGTATCCCCATTATCCCAGAATTTCACGATATATCCCCAAAATTGGGGTACAACCCATTATCCCATGTATATATATATATATACTGTATATACACATATAATCCATAATTCCATGGTGTATCCCCATGAGATTCCCATGGAATCTTCTAAGATCCACATAATCTTCTCCAACCCAGGTTGGACCTTCGAAGACCCAGGCAGCGGAGGGACAACGCACCACGGATTCGTGGTGGAACGTGTGGGAAACGATGACCCTCCGGAAATCAAACGTGGCAACTAAAAATCAATCATTTCTAGATGATGTTCCCATTGAATGCTCCATTTATAGTGTGATTTTCCATGGATTTCCAGTTGCTACGTTTGATTGCTGAAGGGTATACATGGGGATAGAATCATGATATATCATGATAATGATATAGTGGGAATCAGTGGCAGATAGTGAAATTGGAAGATGACATGAGATATGAAGGGATATAGCGAACCAGCTTATTTTTGATATTTGTTTAAGGGAGTTGCAAAAGGAGGCCTTCACTTTTGAGAATTTGTTCGAATTGATCTCAATTGGAGAGCAGGATTCCGTAAAATACCAAAATATACACATCGAAAAAGGCCTTTGCCATACCAGAACCAAAAAACAAATCTTACCCCTAGTGACTGGTTTCTTTTTGATGATGATGTCAATCTTGCCCTACTCACCAGGCCAAGGTCCTGGAAAAAACAGATCACATGGGGAACGCAGCTGAGCTGCGCCATTGGAGTCGCTCATCTTGAGACTTTGTGCAAGAGAAACTCCTTGTGCACGTAACACGAAATGAGTAATGAATGGCGATGGAAGTTCCACTTTTGCTTGCAGAATGGTTGGGATCACTGTGCTAAAGCTGAAGAATACAAACATATCATCTCATTTCAGCATGGTATTTCTTTTGGAAACCTCAAGACTTGGGATTCATTGATGCCACATCAGCCACAAGATCCGTGGCGAGGGGGAAATCGAGCTTAGCTCTCAGCAGTGGTTGGGGCACCAAGCTCCTGGAACTGGGGGATGGAGTTTGAGCCGACGAATCCTTGGACGAATCAACTGATCCATCACAAGGATACTGTATCATATGATGATATTAATCAATTCCGCGCATCAAAGAAAAGCCACATTCATGTCATTCATGTCCTCTTTCTGCATTTGTCACACCATCTTTCAGCATCTCCCAGCCAGCGGCCCTGAGGTCAGCGCTTTGAGCTGGACGCTCTGGAGGTGACCGCACATCTTTTAGGAGAATCGTATGAGATGGAAAGCTACATGAAACTCGATGCTGCACATGAATCATATTGACATAGATTGGCACTCTTGCTCCCTTCTGAACTCTTCCATACTCTTCCTTGGTTTTGTTCCTCGAACTTCCATAGATTGCACATGATCCCTAGCCCCGTGCGGCACTGCAGGTGGTGTCGCAGCATGCCAGCAACACCAAAGATCTCGCGCCGCGATTGGTCCGCCGGCCTGGTTGGACCATTGGAACTGGGGAAAATCTGGGAAATCTCTGGGGAATATGAAGTACCCTCTGGCAAACTAACATAACTATTGGAAAATCCACTATTTCTATGGCCATTTTCAATAGAAATGTTAAATTACCAGAGGGTAAATGAATAGAAACTCAGGATTTCAATCCTAGATTTGGGGTGGAACATGGACCCAGTTAGATGTTTTTATATGTTTATATGCTGATCTTGTCTGCAAAAATGAGGAATGCCTGAATTTTTTATGGCCTTTTGATCGGGAAAGACCCTTACTATGCCTGGCTTAGTGTGGATTCCCACATGGCTGGCCTCTATCAGCAGTAAACCATCCATTTCTATCCAATAATTTTCTGACTTATAAGATCTATGATGTTTTATTGATCAATGATCAATGATCTATATATTAGTGACTTATAAGATCTTATAAGTAGTAAAATCCATGATTCATCAGAAGTAGACCGGTCAATCATGTTGACCAGCATGTTTGTAAAGCATGCTTTTAGCCAAGTTGTTGGGTTTCCATTTCAACTGTGTCCGAAAGTGATTTGGAGATGTTTTGAATACTTGATGGGATGGGTCGGGTCTGACTCCACCACCAAAAGATTGTTGGGTGAAATGCTCATGTTTTATTGGTGAAATCCCAGTATATATATATATATAGAGGTATATGTATACACCCTGTATTTTATGATTTTATCACATGTTCTGTTGCTTAAATCATCTTAAAACGTTGCTGACTTTCCCACATGTTTGCTGAATCCACATAATTGCGCATGAGCTGGCTCGATTTTCTGTTGACGAAATTCTTCTACATTTGCTATTTCCACATGGTTCAGCAGTTTTTGAGCCATGCTCCCAAGGTCACTTGTTCTTTTTGTGCTGAACCTGACATGCAACACCTGCCTCTTACCCGACCAGTAGACAGTTGCCTTGAAGTAGACAGTTGCTGTCCCACCAGCATATAGGTTTGTCATGGTTTGTCCAAGAAGGGGCACACCTAAAATCCCATGGTTTATCAAAAAAATCGTGATTCTGGAGTTTCTCCCAGAAGGCACCTCCCAAACCCTTGGGATTTGCAAACTCAAGATTTCAGACGGTCCCATTTTGGAGTTTGTCCTTAGTGCAAAAGACCTAGGCTTATCTTCATCAGCGTTTATCATCCACAAAGTGATGCCCATTCCCAGTTTTTGGACTGAAGCCAAAAGCCAGCGGGTCAGCGGGTTATGTCAAAAACCCACAATTGTTTGTTGTATTCCAATTGTTGTGGCTGAATGGCTTAACTCCCCATCTTCAAAAGCTAGTATCCTATTCAACCATTAGACTATCTTCTTGGTCAGTGCAAAGGGATATAAACCGCATTAAACAACCCCCCATTTAAGTCTGCTTTTTTAAGGGATCTCATCCCATGGAACCATTAGACTCTCAAGAGTTACTGGTAGAGTCTAATGATCCCGGTGAACTATTCCCCATTTATTGGTCTAAAAAAACGTTTTGATTGTTACAGATTTGTATCCTTTCTTGTCGATTTATTTTTCGTTGAACCACTGTAGACTCTCCTTTTTCATTTTTTTAAGGGACATGATGTAACCAATTTTTTGACCCCCAATTAAGATGGCTAAAAAAGGATCAGATCCCATAAAACCTACCATTTTTTCTATTTAAAACCCATATCGTTGGCACGTTGCCGAGATGGCGCTGTGTTTGCGGCAGCTGCGAGCCTCGCGACTGAGTGCCCTGGAGCAGGAGGACGAACGACTGGGAACAACTGGGTCGTAGCATCAAAGATCTGGACATTTTCGGTGAGTAGCAAAATTAGTGGGATTTTATGGGAATTTCATGGGAATTTACTGGGAATTTCATGAGAATTTCATGAGAATTTCATGGGATTTAATGGGAATCTAATGAATTTAGCTGTTCTAGTGCGATTTACTCTCTGGTAATTTGACGTAGCGAACTGGAAAATCACCAAGGTAAATCATCTATAGATCATCTATAAATGGGCCATGTTCCATAGCTGTGTTAGTTTTAGGGTGGGGATGGGATGATCACCATGAACAAACCCACATGGTAAATGGGATGTTCTGGGATCCGACCCACCCTTTTTGTGAGTATTATGGGATCGAATGGGGATGAGATTATAACCCAGATTATATAAAACCGACATCATGAGTACATGGGATGTCTATGAACCATCAAACTGGGAAGGGATAAAGCCAACCAACAGAAAGAATAGAACGTGGAGTATGATGGGATAAAACCAACAGAAAGGATTTCATAGGGGGTGAACATGGTGTTTCTATCATGGGATATGATAGAGTGTGTCTGAAAATGGTGTTCCCCCCAAATTAGCTTTTGAACACGGAAAATGCTACTGAAACAGTGATCAATTCAACCTTTTGGATCTTTTTGGTGCTTATTGGAAATATATACCCCAAGAAACACAGAAGTTGTGCCACAGTCAAAAGATGGATTTTCCTGATTGGGGATGGTCATGGGGATTTTCCAGCCATGGTTGATGACACCGGAGGGTATAAATGGGGGTTTCCTAAAATGTGGGTACCCAAAAATGGATGGTTTATAATGGAAATTCCTATCAAAATGGATGAGTTGGGGGTACCCCTATTTTAGGAAACCCTCATATAGAAGATATAATCTGAAAAGGTTCAATTTACCGCCACTTTGGTAGGATTCTACTGTTTGTATCTGTTTGTATCTTTTGGGGGAACAATGGGGCGATTCTTGCATAAATAGAATGATCACCAGGACGTTGATCGTACACAGAGTTGACACAAATACAGAAAGCAATGGCCAGACCCAGAAGGAACCTGATTCTAGACATGCGAATGACCCATTCGCAACAGCGATGTCTCATTGCTGGGCTAAAAAAACATCCCTTTCCCAAATATCAAAGACCTCGTCAGACTGGTTAAGCCTGAAGTATTGGAAACCCTTCATTTGCGGGGACTAATTGAAGGCCAATGTTTGTCAAAATTGATCAGATGAAATCAATTCCATTCTCATCATTCCCAAAGCTGATTCAATGGGGCCCTTTTCGGCATGGTTTCTCTCAATCCAACTCCGGTTTGCCACTTGATCCAATGCATCACAGGACATAGTGACTGAATCCGTGACACAAGCCAGTTGTATGTGGTAGATCCAGAATATGCCCCAGTCATCATCCACTGATATGGGATGTACCCTCTGGTAAACTAACATAACTATTGAAAATCACCATTTTGAATGGGTAAATCAACTATAAATTGCAATTTTCAATAGCTATGTTAGTTTACCAGAGGGTATACCCCATGAAAAACCTCACTGATTTTATGAACCACTTGGATCACCTCCAGTGCCCTTTCGGGCCGCCGAAAGAGGAGGCTCTACAAGTCTTCATGGTGATGCTAAGGCGGCATTACTGATATCTGATCGAGTTGGCACCAAAAGTGACGGATCGCACAATGAAGCGAAGACTTTCAACTGAGCAAATCCCCGTGTTTCAGACTTAGCCTTTGAAATTTAGTGGAACGGTCAGTTTTTGCTTCAATCGTCAATTCTAAAACATGGAATGATGCAGGGTTTCATATTCTTCAGGGAAGTTCAGTTCGCACCAGTCGCCAGTCGCCACTTAATTTTTCTGAATGGTGCAATGCTTCTGTTGAAACATGTTGAAACCAGGTCATTGGAGGATACTCCCCTTCACAAGACCAGCAGTAATGCCATCAACATCATCAACCATACTTAAATGATTGTTGGTTGATCTTTGTTAAGATTCCTTTGATCATACCTATTGACTGTACAATCAGGCTTGGGTTAGGACATTCAGATTTTCAGACTTGTTTCAAAGGCCAAAACAAATGTGCAAACTACTGGTTATATAATTCCATCTAATTACACTCACCATAAATCATCAACAATAACAATAACCCATACATAGTCATCCCAACACGCAGAAATCCCCTCGTCTTTGCCCTTCGCTTTCCCATCTCCCGAGGCGTTCTCGAGAGCCCGAGGACTAAGATCTTTGGGATCCTAAAATGGAGGTACCCAAAAATGGATGGTTTGTAATGGAAAATCCTATTAAAATGGATGATTTGGGGGTACCCCTATTTTAGGAAACCTCCATATGGTGATTTCATGTGACAAAAAAACAACATAGCTATGTCAAATGAGCAGAGGATACCCAACTCAACTAGTGCCAAAATGTTCCTTAAACTACACAGAAATCATTTCGCACAAGTGAAACAAAAAGCGCCGTTAGTTTTGGAGATTTGCCGGGATGACCACTCCCCATCACTGACTATCAGCAACTGATCAATTCACACCAAGGGAAAACCATCCACTAGAATGGATTGCTATGACCAGAATGATGAATTCCATGAAATTCCTATCTGGAAAACCATGGAATGTCCAACAGCCATCATGGGCTTGTAGGGGCCATTGATAATATTCCCGGTATTTGCAACCGGACATATTCCCCTATTCCCCACATTAGGAATCCTCATCCTAGTGACAATCCCAGGCTTGATGACCGCGTCATACCCACGACTTTGCTAGCTACGTGTCAAGGTTTCAGCCCAGTTCTGGTGGTTTAATGGATTTCAACCCATATCATTATGATCAGTATTGTTTTTATTCATTGATATTTGTGAATTGTTAAATATTGTTGTTATTACTGTTATTTATTGTTATTATTGCTATTGTTTATTACTTTTCTTGTCATTTTTTAAATATTGTTCTTCTGCATATGACCATATTTCATGTTGATGATCTACCCGAGGCCCTCTGCCTCCTGCGGAGTGCTGTTCTCGGCACCTTGACGGGAAAGCACTTGGTGGGGGGTGAAACCATGCCTTCAACCGTAGGGTTTCCCTCACACGGAACCATTTAATTCACTCAAGTTTGGATATTCTTAGAAAAAACGCACTTTGTTCTTTGTGATTTTAGATCTTTCTGTTAATTATTCTGTTATCTTAGACGGGTACAACTGTAGAACCTACTTATATAGTCGTGGAATACTAAGGTACACCCAAGAGTAAAACATACTACAGTATGTAAATCTATGTAACGAAGCATCTAATGTGGTCAACCCAATGAGAAATCACGCGTACCTCATCTGCCAATAGGATGTTTCTGTTTTTGATAAGATTGGACGGACTAGGTATTGAGAACTGAAGGTAGACTACTTGGACGTGCATTTTCATTTGTAAATGGTTTGGAACTCTGGATACATATATTACAAGTACTGTATACATAATTATATATATATACATTATAGATATAAATCCCCACTGTAGCAGTCCCAACCAACATGTTCACTCTTCTTGCATGTTCAGAATGTTTTACTGCTGGGCTGCTGGTCCCCTACTAACCTTCACTGCCCACTGTGGCAGCATGGGAGTATACCAAAAGGTAGCGTCCCGAAGTGTGTTTGAAGGGAAGATGGCATTCACCAGAACTGGCATTTCAAACGAAAAAAGATGGTGATTGTTGGATATTCCAGGCTTGGTTTGAAGAGAACATAAAGGAAGCCTCCATATTTGAATGGTATATATATATATATGTGATTATATATAATTATGTATATAAAAAAGAAAAAAAACACGGGTTTCCTGTACGATTTCCCGTAGTTGCCGAGGCGGTGCCTGTGCTTCGCCGAGAGGAGCCAAGCGGATGTTGCATGGCCTGGCAGTTATGTCGACCTCCCCTACAATTTACTTCGCCACTTAGCTCTACGAAAGAACTGTCCATTGTCGCGAATGTACAGTGATTGCTTCTAGCAAATAAGCTCCAGCCAGGCATTTCGGAGGCTCCCCTTCCAGTCTCGAAAGAAGCTGAGGGACACCCAATCCCATTGGATCTGAGAGGATTCAAGGACCTCCCACCAAAGCTATGTAACCCCTTCTGTCACTTATTTCTTGAATGGGAAATCCACAGAAATCCCATGTGAAGATATCCCAAGAACAATATCTGAGGTTGATGCCATATGATCATTTGCACAGAGTGAATTTCCATTCAGAAGAGGAAAACTCTGCGTTGGATCCTCATCCAGCAGCTTAGCATCGCCTGCCTTGGTGCTACAGCCATTTGGGGCCCAACTCTTTGGCTGGCGGGAGCCAACTTGCAGAAGCCATGCAACTTGCAGAAGCCATGCAGACTGCAGGACGGGGCGGGTGTTTCTCTTGTTGCAGCTTTGATCCTGTCCTGGTAACCCCCGGGACCCCCCAAGCAGCTGTAGCTCCACCTGGGAGGAGCCACCATCGAATTCCATGTGGCAAGGGAATCCCTGTGCGATTTGCTACGACTCCACATCAAGGCTGGGGATCTGGTGTCATCAGCTCCATGGCTGTGGAATGCCAGAACTAAACGGAGGTTTTAGTGGGAAAACATGGGAAAACCACAGAAATAAATGGGGGATTTGCCATTGCATGCCATTGCCATGTTTGATTACCTCAGAGTACATTGTACATGTTAAATACAGAAGAAGCTGGAATTCTTTTCAGTATGCGCCAAGGTTGGGTGCGTGTGTGTGAGTTTCATCAATTTTCGCATTGACTATTCGATATCACCTGCCAATTCGTTTGGGATGGACTTGAATTACCAACCAGCTCCTTGCTAATCCTTTCCCGATGCAATCCATGGAATGATTCCAGGCATCAGACGTCGGAAGACAGCGGACCCAAAGTCTACGAAGAGTCATCAACAATATGGGCCTACCTATTGTGTATTTTGAATGTAGACTGGATCATTTTGGGATATTTTTGTTCAAATT
This sequence comes from Symbiodinium sp. clade C Y103, assembly GCA_003297045.1. Classification (NCBI taxonomy): domain Eukaryota; class Dinophyceae; order Suessiales; family Symbiodiniaceae; genus Cladocopium; species Cladocopium sp. clade C. The sequence goes on along the minus strand of BGPT01002322.1, from coordinate 9,590 downwards.
TTGGTATATTATAGACTGTATTTTTTTGGTAAATGATCCATGTTGGGATATTTTGGGTACAGACTGAACCCATCCAATAAATTTCAATCCTATACCTTTCATGGTCTACCTCCTGGATTTTATGAAGACTCGAACCATTCACCACCCATCAAGAACTCCATGGTGTTGGATTTTTTTCCCATCCAAAAACATCAAAAAGACATCTCGGTGGAAGATGACCCATGATTTTCCAATGATTTTTCCAATGGTCATTGCTGGTTCCAGATGGAAGGACCTTCCACACAGCTCCGTTTCCATGGTCCGTCAGGAAGTCGAGATGACGAGAGACACCCGAACCAGTGCCGTGGTTTGGAAAGCCGTAGGTGAACTATGGAAGAGTCAGCGGTGGAAAAGAAAGCTATATTTCAATTGCCTGGACATATACTCACTCATACTCTGAATTTGGGGTACAGTATGATACAGTTGATATTTGAGCTGGTTGAAAGTTAAGAGACCCTTTGTTTTGCTCGGGAGGGGCGATGTCGTTGATGGTAGTGTAGCGAAAGCATGTTGCATCCCTATTTGGTGCTTCGGATTGGGGTAACTATCCCCAAATAGCGGGAACCTTCCAGCTTAGTGAAATACCATATTTTAGCCAGGTCCATGACTATGGAAACTCACCTTTTGAATAAGTAAATCATCCATGTTCACCCATTTTCGATGGCAAACTCTTAGTTTACGGGAGGGTATGAACCAATTAGCCTAGCCACACTATTTTTTTAAAACTAAATTTGAGCGTATTAAATTATAAGATATCATATTATAACCAATTATCAAACAAATGAGCCATAAATTTCGGATGAAATTTCATTATTCTGACTTGCGCTCCTAGGTCTCCGCATCTGTGGACTTCCGGAGTATTTCACTGGACCCATGCTGAAAGAGTTGCTGGATTGCTGCGGATTTCGAGGTGCCCTGAGCGGGGATTTTATAGGGATTTATTGGGAATTTCATGGGATTATTGGTTACTATAGAAACTTGTACTACCAAATTCATTGGGCATTATGATCACCCAAAACTAGTAGTAGGCAAGCCTATCAGATACTTAAGTTTATGGTGGCTGCGGGTGGTCTCATGTTCATATATCTTCATTTTCAACCAAAGACAGGGCATGAAGATCGCCATTGATGAGCATAGCAAGGTGGCTCAACCACCATCCAGTTTCATTTGGTGCCAGTTCTAGAGACTTCGGTCGCTTGGATCTCGGACAGGGACTCCCTTTTTCAGTCCGGGACTTTGTTACTTCAGGGTTGACATTGCTCGACATTGAAATCAAACTGAAGGGTTTGTGTGGAGGGTTCCTAGAATGGGGGTACTATAATTACCAAAAATGGGTGGTTTATAGTGGAACAGTTGTTTTAAATGCATGATTTGGGGGGTACCACCCCTTTTAGGAAACCTCAGTGTTACAACTAAAGCCTGGGCCGCGTGAGTTTCCGGACACTGAGATTGCAGCAGTGAAAGCAAATCTGGGGGGATTGCGTCTGAAGGGAGCTGGGATAAGCAGTGAAATCCACCTTTTCTAGATGATTTTCCCATTGAAATCGGGAGGGGATTTCCCATTGCCATAGTTGATTACCAGAGGGTAACATCATTAAAATTCCAAGGACATCTATGGACAACGACCTAGCATACCTACAGGCGGTCAAAGAATTATGCAAAAAGATTCAAAAAGATCCTAGTCGAAGTTGAAGATGCAAACTTACAAACAGCCAACGACCACTTTAATTTCATTCAGGATTCACAATTTGTTCCGCCATTGGCTGTTGAACTATACCCTACAAATTCCTTTTCTTGCGGGCCAAAAAATTACAACTGCACCAGGTTAGCCATGGCAACAAATGGAGGGTACCAGCTGCGGAGGTTGCTATGACTTTGTCTATGTGCCGATCTTTCTTCCCGGTGACCGCAGCTATGGCTATGGCTTCGTACCTCGGTCGTGTTTTGATCGGAGTGGCAAGTCGCTGAGCCTGGAAGCCTGGAACCTTGAAACACTGCAAAGCTGGGTTGCAAAGCTGGCTTAAACATGTCAAACAGGATAGTATGTGTTGCATTACTTTGCCATTAAATGGTCGAATGGTGTCAAAAAGACTCACCAGCAACGATCTACACTTGGATTCTTGTATATATATATATTATGGTTAAACCATGCTAAAACAATCTTAGGATATCTTAGGTGAGTACTTTGGAACTTAAAATACTTAAGATAACCGACCTCAGATAACTTAAGATCACTTTAGGTAAGTTGAGATAACTTAAGATAGTTTAAGATAACTTTAGATAACTTAAGGTAAGGCAACTTAAGATACCCTAAGACAACTTAAGATACTTTCAGCTACTTTCAGATAGCGTTGAGATAACTTATGCGAACTTAAGAAAACTTCAGAGAACTTACTACCACTTAAGATATCTCAACCTAAACTCAAGACAACTTGAGCTAACTTTTGGTATTGAGAAGAGCTGTTCGAAGATTCCCAAGGTGAACTGCACCTCCAGGGCTGCGGTGGACGCGATGTGGCGTTTATTTCATGGCAAGACAGCTGCTCGGCAACGCTGGGACAACTTTGTTTGCGGTTGGCTCAACGTGCGCGCAATGTCTTGCAGTGTTCCCTTGGCGTAGCATCAAACGTGAAGACAGGGCTTAAAAATGGGAACAAGAAAAAGAACTGGATCAACGTCTACAAAATGGCTAAGGGCATCTTGCCTACAACATGGCTGGCAAACCCAAAAACGAATAGGGTGAAAATGGTGAGCGCAGAGGCTGCGTGATGTGATGTTTGGCTCTACAGAGTGGTTTGGTGATCATGCATTTTCTTCCTTTCACCTTTGCGGAAGTTTATTTGTTGAAAATCTGTTGGGGGCGAAGGCCTTGGAATTTCCAGACCTCTTTCCATTTTGTAAGTTTCATCCATACCCCAACAGTTTATATCTAACAAATGGGATCGCGACCCCAAACACCCAATTTCAAGCGGGATATTACATATATAAACACATGTAGGCAAATAGGTATTGCAATTGTATTTCATATTTTTATTTTTTTAGAGTCATTACACACGACAAAATAATATAGATATATAATTGTAGATATACGTTTACCATACTCAGCTGTCAAAGGATGCACAAGAGTAGCCGTCGTCATCGACTCCCATGCCATTTTCGAGGCATGGACGGAGAATACCTCGATGTCCCTCAAGGTGCAATGGTCCACGAGTACTCAAGGTGGGACGGGGGGAATGCTGCAGGTTGCACGGCAGGCACTGAAAAATAACATGGCATTTTTATGGGGAAAAAATATGAACATCACAAAATATCAACCAAAGGATAAGGCCAAATTTTGGTTGCATTGATTAGGGGTAATGTAGCCCATAATGAATGACAATTGGTACTAATTGGTACTAAAATGGTACCAACAAATCTAAAAAAACACCAAGGGCTTATTACCCTGGGGTTGGCATTGTGATCATCATATACATGCAGGCATACATACATACGTGCATACATGGATGGATGGATGGATGGATGGATGGATGGATAGATAGATAGATACAGATGGATGGAAATGGTAGCCACTCAGCAAAACTCGGTGACTTACCCATTTAACATCAAATTTTCAAATTCAGCAACCAGTCACGAAATTTGATCGGCAATGACAAAATTCCTATAGCTGCATCTTATCAATGGATGTTTCATGGGGCGGAGGCTACATGGAGGGTACTAGCTGAAACAAAAGGACAACAGGAAGGAACCTGAATTTCTACGCCGGGTGTCATCAAACATAGCGGGAAATCCCATAGAAAAGGACGTTTTATTGGGAAAATGATCGACAAATGGGGGGCTCTGCAAAGGTCTAAAGGGAATAGGCAGACAGGCCTGACCCCTCATGACATGGATGCTGAAAATCTTTGAGGTATTTGAGATCCAATGTAATCCTTTCCCCCGAATGTTAAGTACCACCCAAACGAAACCAAAAGGTTTACCCTGTATTGGATCTGTTCATGGATGGGGAACCATATCCGGGTTTGGGAGTGTATATATAAACATATCGAATCATGACCCACGAACTGCATGAGTGAAACATGACCACCGCCCGGCAGGATTGCAAAGTTTGGTCGACAAGTATCGAAACTGTGACTTGAAGAATGTAAGATTGATTTGGGAGATGGAATTTCTACAAAGACAATGCAGTGATCAAGTTCATTGGTGGTATATATATATATACATATACTGTTACATATACATAATGACATATGTAAATATACGTATATATATAATACACTGTATACATATCTATATCATTGAACCCTGATAGGGGTTCCAAATCTAAACTTGCAAGCAATGAGCAAACATTGTAACATGGTTTCTCCAGCGATTTGAGAGGCTTCAACCCTCTGGCTCAGGGCACATTTCCAGCACCTTAGATCTATCTGTCCATGGCCTTGGGACCTGCAGATGTTGTGTTTTTTTTTTTCGTATTTTTTCAATTGATATATCCCAGTAAGAGGGTTCTACGTCCAGTTGTAACTGGGGTAAGTGGGATTAATCCAGTCAGACAATCCAGTTATAACTGGGGTACTGTAACCCTCATACGCACTGGGGTGAACTCTCATAATTTACCGTAATTTACCAAGTATTGACCCACACATGTGGTTTGTTGGGTCTGGCCTCATGGTTGTCATGACTGTGTGTCCTCAGATAGCCCCATGTCGTTGGGAAATTGAACAAGTTTTTTTTTAGAGGTTGGCCTCTACTGCCATGAGATAAGAATTTCACCAATTTTCAATAGTTTTCACAAGTTTCCTATAGCTTTTCCCAGGGGTTGATCAACCCTTTAGTGTGAGAGGTAAGTATCTTTTTTGAGATGTCCCTCTTCATGGTGGCTCAAGAGGTTCAATCATGCACAAGTCCGTGCCTGCAGAGTGCAAACCCATCTTGCTTCAAAACGGTGAAGAGGTGGGTTATGGTGGGGCCAACCGTAGCCTCTGGTGTCATCAAACATGGGCAATCCTCGAAATCCTGGAACCGGAGGTTTATAGCTTGGAATATCACCTATATATGGGGCATTTTCATGGATTTTCCATTGCCATGTGTGAGTACCGGATGGTAGATCCTTGGCTTTCAGAAGCAACAGGTCGTGCGTTGTCAGGGTGGATTTGTCTGGAGAAGCTCACGACGTAAACGACCTCACGTCGCGACCTCACGACGTAAATCATGGTCACATGGGGAAATCATCCGCAAAGAGTCTTGTTAATTATTGTAACTTATCCAGAATGGTGCAGTGCCCAAAATATCCAACTCCAAGTGTTGGTAGATGAGGGCTGGTAGGGGTGATTAACCTACCAGGTACGGAGGATCATCCAAATTAGACAATTGCCAGGAAGCAGGGATTGTGGCCCCGCTTTTCAAATATAACCCTCAGGAATTTTAAAGTTATCAGCCTTTGTTGCCCTACACCCCTTTGATGACCCTCCAAGTGGGCGGCATAATCGTGCTGGGATTTTGGGTTTGCATGTGAAAATCCTTTGTGTTTGCAAATTAGACTTAGATTTCTTTAATCTTTGTCTGATCCATGTCCTTCAACAGGTATGAGGACATTGGAGTGTTTTCGAACAGTGATCCACGGGGATGTTCATCGGGACGGATCAGAACATATTCAGAACCTATTTCACCATCTTTTCGGAAGATGAAAATCCATTCACGAGCTATTTAGGTCTTCTTCAGTGTACCAGGGCTTCAACCCAAGCCCCACATCTTTGGTGAATCCCTCACGCCCTCACCTTCAAGTTGGAAGGCTCCACCCAAATGATGGGGTGGAAGAAATCCTGCACCAGGTGATAGGTAGTTTAATTATCCAATGATTTATAGGGTTTCAACATGTTTCAACCATCCAAGGTGGTTCACAAAATTCTTCCATCCACAGTATGTTTGAGACGTTTCAAGCAGATTTGGATGTCAAAATTTAAGCCCTATGGGACCACAGATTTAGTATTGTCTAGTCTTAACCATCTAGTTATGGTGGTACCCAATCACTTGACCCATAGCCATAGCCGGCTGGGACAATCATCCCAAATGGCTGGAGGTGCCATTTCCGGAGCCCACCAAGAAGCTTGAGAAGCCACGACATCGCAGCTTGGGCAGGTTTCTTCTCCAGATGTAGAGGTAATATATGATAATATGAAAATATATGAAATAATTCTCAAATCAATTGAAGTACAGGGATACTTTGCCGTATAATTCTTGTATATTATGTATATATACCTGTAATTATGCCTCTATGATGTGTGGGATGCAACTTGATCAGCTTAGTATATAGCCAAGGAGCACTAGCCTCCCTCAGTTTGATTTCCCTCAGAATGGTTGTGACGTGGGTTTCCACCTACAATTTCATAGGTATTTTACCGATAGCCATGGATGTTCCGAAGAAGCCAAGCACAGACCTGACTGTCACCAGGAATGATGTGGATCTGTTTGACAATGGGGTACCCCCAATTGCCTTTTTTCACCTTCTAGCCACCCCAGCATTATGTACAGGGAGGTGTTTTTTTTTAGAGCAGAGAGGTTCAGAGGATCAATCTTCATTTGTCCAGTTTCAATTGCAACACCTTGGCAGTGTGTTGGTTGGATCCCTTGTGCCTAGTTTCTTGGGGTGCAAAGACCTTCTCAGATGCGGAAATGTGCCAAATAGTAGAAATATACCAAGCAGTACTGTACTAAAATTAATACCACAAATCTAAATATTCCATTTGAATATGTCCTCTAGATATCCCCGATACAGCATCATTTTCAGGAATCACTCCCTAAAGCATCTCCCCTCTCCCAGCTCATAGATGCCAAGGGGAAATGGCTGATAGCAACCAGGAGATGTTTGGGGCATATTCAAATTTGAAGAAATGCATAGAAAATCATATATGAGGATCTACTTACGAAACGTATTTGGTTCTGATGCCAATTTCTGTTGAAATACCCTCCGCCGATCAAACATGGCAACGGAGAATCCTCCATTTTATCATTTTGTTCTCTGATTTTCCCATTGAACTGTCCATTTATAAGAGATTTCCCAGCATCCCGATGTCTGACAACGGGAGGGTATGTTCCCAGGATATTACCATGATATGACATGACATCCCCAATAGTATCTATAGATATCTATAGTAACATTTATACTCCAATAGTAACAATCATCACTAATCTCGTACTATTCTTCCCATATACCAACCATTCCCAAACTATGGCAACACCTGAGCTGCTCGGTGCTCGGCCCGGCCCTTGAGGCAACACCATGATTCCGCCCTGTCGATTTGCCATCGAACGCCTCGTGGCGACGCCCTGAGGCGTGAGGTCCTCGGCAGTTCACCGAGGAACCGGGCGGAGGCGCTGGCGAAAATCGCCAGGTGATGGTGATCACAACATGATTTAAACATGATTTTGACGTGATTTTAAAGGTTTATCAATGATATTTGTATCATGAATTGTTGTCCAAGATTTTTGACTCAAATGACCTCAAATTTAATTGCTGGGGTTGCCCCGTTGGACAAAGCGAGAACATTTCATGAGCTTCAAAGGTTGTGCAATTGGACCTGAGGTTTAGATCCGGGTCTATTTGGGACACTGCCGAATTGGCATGCGCTGCCCACATAACTTTTAAGCCATGCTTCTTCCGTGTTTTGCCTGCAGCACCCATCCCATGATGGGGTCTTAGGACCAGTGGGTGGCTTGGAGCGCAAGATTGTGCTTAGGTGGACCCCCCAGAACAATCTAAACTCTTTAAGCAAGTTGGTCTTTCACCAGTATCCTTGACCCACAAGGTAAACAGCCTGGGGGGCGCCCAAACTGAACCATGTCTTGTGAATTCTGACAAGGTGTTCAGTCAAGTTTCCTTCGAACCACCCCAGTGGCCCAGTGACGGAATCATGAAAAAATCACCCGTCATGTGACAGTTATTTGTCAGATACAACCAAAACAGAACTTCTAGAATCACTGTGGTTACATATCTTACCAATTGTTTAGTGGCTAACAACATCTAACAACTACATATTATGAACCGGTCAATATATATAATTATATATATATTTATATACACACATTATATATACATTATGGATAATTACCCCATGAATATGAATATGGTGTGATTGGCCAGTTACCATGCCTGCTCCCGCATCAGTAGGCCATGTTGTTCGGGGGTCCAAAGAAACCAAATTTGGTGCTTGGCCGTGCCGTGAGCTCCAGACTTCTGCCAGTGTGCACTGGCTGTGATTGCCGTAGTTATGTTTGATTATCAGAGGGTATTTATTCTAGGGATCACCAAGAAGGATCCGGATTCGGTCGATTCTCATCGCACCCAAGAAATAGTTGCTCCCAGTCACTTGTATGACTGAGTCTAGAAAGAGTTTCAGGTTTTTTGGAGTCCATTTTAAGAAAGACAACATGAACTGAAGATGTTGCACCCCCCATTCTTTCAGCAGGGAGGATCTTCCAGGTGTCTCCTCGAGTATACTGTCAAGCTCGCCATCAGCCATGGCTTCAGATTTGACCATGACATAGGGACAGAAGGGGGTCATTTTTTTTCGGGGCTCAGAAGTTTTGTTCGGTTCCCAAATAACAGTGACATACAGTGACTCTCTCCTGGGAAAATGGGGTCATTTAGTGCGATGACTTGCCTCCAAATTCATCATCTCACACCCAGATTTCCGGTTGTCAGGGTCATTGATAGATATTCCGAGAATCAACAATGACCGGCCGGAAAATCCCGAACGAAAATGGCCATGTTGAATTGAGAAATTGCATGGGACAATATGGGATTAACGAAAATGACAATGAGCATCTTTAATGTGTGATTTCCGAATTTCGCAGTGCCCAGCGTTTTCCCAGATTCTGAAGGCGAGTGCACAAAAAAGAGACGACTTGCAGAGACGCATCAATGTGCGCAACCTTGGAGGTTGGCAGATGGCGTCCATGTTTGTTTTTGACAAACTTCGTTGTTTTAGGAGTTGTCACTGGCGGGATATACAGCAGGATCGAGCCATGGAAATTTCAGGACCCTACAAGGGAGGTTACTGTATGGATTGTACGGTATCAAGCCATATTTATTGGGGGATATCCCCGTGGTGGGGAACTTTTGGGCCTATGTGGCGCGCACCCTTTTTGTGTGTGTGTGTCATGGCTATCTACATCATAAATCACCAAGAAAATATACAGTTGAAAATTCTGTAATCAGAGGTCCCCTTACATGTCTCAACACTTCATAGAGGCCTGACCAATGTGAATCTGTCACTCGCTGGGTTAAAAAACACAGCCGCTTCCCACGGACAGCAACGCAGCAGGTTTGTTTCAGATGATTTATGTCACCACATTNACCAATGTGAATCTGTCACTCGCTGGGTTAAAAAACACAGCCGCTTCCCACGGACAGCAACGCAGCAGGTTTGTTTCAGATGATTTATGTCACCACATTCGGCACACGGATATTTGCGGGTCAAAAAAGATGTCTCCAACGCAAGCAGCAAACATGATGTGAATCAGACCTTTTCAGTCAATACAAGCCAAATTATGAG
>BGPT01002321.1:102453-114509 GCA_003297045.1 Symbiodinium sp. clade C Y103 | reverse complement strand
GACCCGACGGCCATGATTCACAATGCATTTAATAATCATGACTATAGAGGAAACAGCTTCCCCACCTCCCAGATAGAGCCTGAAATCTACCGGGCACTCAAAGAATTTGGGAGCGCCAAGTACTTCAGCGACAGATCCAACCATCTGTTCTCTCTAGATTTTAAGAGGTGCAGTGCTTCAAGAGAGGAGCTGGAAGAGTATCTGAAAGTGAACAAGTGGCAGGACTATCAAAGTGAAACGCCACAGACAATTTACGAAATTAGAGAGCAAATGGACCCTGATGCATGGCAACGAGAGTTCGAGGAGCAATTCCCTCGATACTGGTTAGCNTCCATTCACATCACAAGCAGTAAAAAACTATGCCAGAAGAGAACAAGCTGAGCGAAGCGCGACCAACATACGGACCAGCTCAGCGCATGGAACTGGGAGGAGAACTGCACGAACTCCTAGAGGAAGAGCAGATGCCAGGTCCAGAACTCCGAAAGGGAGAGGAAAGAATCAATAATCTCAGTAGCCCTCCAACAATAACAGCATATAAAGGCACCCAGAAAACCTGGATGCCAGAGAGGGCCGCAATTATTGTACAGTGGCAGACAAGAGTGTGCAGGCTGACCCGAAAAAGAGCGCGTCCGATTGGCAAGCAAGTAGTAATGCTGCGATCATGAAGCCTACAGAATTGATGTAAGCCTAGAAAGCTGATCCCTGACACACATCATCTCTTTCGGCTCGGAGCTGTATCCTTCCACTCTTGACACTCAACCTCACCTCANAGCCTAGAAAGCTGATCCCTGACACACATCATCTCTTTCGGCTCGGAGCTGTATCCTTCCACTCTTGACACTCAACCTCACCTCAGGTGATCCTCTCCTTGCTTCCCCGATCTGACATGTTAGCCCTGTATCCTGCTCTCCCCGTTAACCTCTCCCGGTCTTTTCCTGCCACCCTCACTTCCTTTTTCCTGGTTTTGGTTGTGTTGTGTTGTTGTGTTGTTGTTGGTTCTGTTTTAGAATAACTCCGGAGCCGATTAGTTCCGTGCCAAAGTGCACGCTAGGTAGCCATGGAATGAGACCATCAACATNTTAGAATAACTCCGGAGCCGATTAGTTCCGTGCCAAAGTGCACGCTAGGTAGCCATGGAATGAGACCATCAACATGAGCCACAGGCAACCCAATGAGACGAAACAAAGCTGCACATCCTCTGCGACCCTGGTCAAAGATGACTTTGGCGAATTCTAACCTCTCTGCTCGGAGGCAGGGTGGTGCTCAAGGCGACTATCTCAGAAACAGCAATAAGCAGTCCCTGCAGAGCAAACGCAAGTAAGAATAAAGACCACTTGCCCAGGGTGGGCGAGGCAGTTATTACCAATTGCCAAAGGCATGGCTCTAGTGGAGCCCCCAGAACTTATTTTCAATCAGTTCTCGAGGCCACACTATAGCACCGCGGAGTGTTAGCGCACTAAAGACATTCAAAGAAGTTAAAAGGAATGCAAAGTAAAAGGCAAAATGAAATGCAGAACACAATTACATGCCTCTCCGCTCGGAGGCGGGGTGGCCTATATCATTGAAAAGAAGCATCCATCCGGGGATGGCGGGAATGGCAATCTCAACAGCAATATTTGAAAATTAATAGACAACTCATTGAGGTGCACAGTGAGGATGAAGCCACTATGTACTTGTTGCTCGGAGGTTGCAAGTCTCGGCTAATCCCTGCGACACAAAAGACCGAAACAATTGGAGAAGTACCCAGGAGCAGCTCATTGGGAAGTACGACCAATGAAGCAGCTGTTCGAAACAAAGTGAGGAACTGGGAACGATTAGATGCAAGTTGTAAGAAGCTCGCTGCAGAAAACAAAGGAATGGTGGATGATTGGACTACAGCCCCAGGCTGTCAACATTACTATGGATAGTATAGCGAAGCTGCCAATAGACCCGCGTAGACCCGTCAAGAATCGCAATTTTACCTCAGTTTTTGACGATCGAACCTCGTTTCGTGCTTAAAGGTTGCGCGAGACCGGAGGAAGTCACAATTTTACCTCAGTTTTTGCCGATCGAACCTCGTTTCGCGCGTGAAAGGTTCATCCGGAACATTCGAAATCGCAATTTTACCTCACTTTTTGATGATCGAACCTCGTTTCGTGAAGGGTTCATCCCGGCACCGTGAAATCGCAATTTTACCTCAGTTTTTGACGATCGAACCTCGTTTCGTGCGAAATGGTTGCAGTTCGTGATTCTTCGGTGGCGCTGCCCGCCTTAGGAAAGAAATAGAAATTAGCAGAAGAGAGAAAGAGAGAAGAGAGAAAAGTATGCAGATATGAAGATATGAAGATGTGAAGATATGCAGATGTGAAGATATGAAGATGTGAAGTATGAAGATGTAAGATGCGCAGATGCGAAGATATGAAGATGTAAGATGTGCAGATGTGAAGAGCAGATGTGAAGATATGCAGATGTGAAGATATGAAGATGTAAGATATGCAGATGTGAAGATCGGAAGATGTAAGACGTGCAGATGTGAAGAGCAGATGTGAAGATATGCAGATGTGAAGGTATGAAGATGTAAGATGTGCAGATGTGAAGATATGAAGATGCAAGATATGCAGATGTAAGATATGACAATGTAATAATGCAGATCTCTTTTTACGAAAAACCCTTCGCAGACGCTCTCGGGAATAAACAATGCGGGGTTGACTAGTTTTTTTTCTTTACGGGGTGAAACCCTAAAATGGCACCTTAATTCTTAAATTGTTTTCTAAAAGGGATCAATTAAAAGTCAAACTGGCCAACCACAAATTTTCCAAAATTCGAGATGGAGCCTGGTTTTTAGTATTTGGGGGGGGTTAGGGTTAGGAATGGACTACTACAAAACCACGATCGAAAGTGATCTCCCACAAACGGGCCAAAAACCAGCATGGCTTTAAACCCAACAAACCAACGGCCAAACATGTCGTTAGATTGGTTGTCGCCTCATGCCCTTCAGTTCAATCTGAGCCATGTGAATGCAAGTATAATTTTTTTGACGATGTGGTCAACGGGAGAATGTACGTGAATGTTTGTTGGGAAAAGTATTGGACAAAATGCGTCCACCGTTGATGTTTTCGGTATGAAATTCCAGAAAAAATGAAAAATTATTATCTGTTCAGACGAACCGTAGAAAGTGTTGCGTTTTGTGGATGTCTGCACGCAAAATGGCGATTTGTTCATGTGTGATTTTTCTTGATTTGGATGAAATTTTCGTACTATATTGTCATTGTTTACTTGCTAGTGCTTGTGGTGCAAGAACATTTTTTTTGAGAGCAGGGGACCGTGCGAGAATGATGTTTGGAAGAAAAACATCACAAGACACCCTGCATACTGACATTTTACGCGCTTGAGGGCATGGAACCTGGACGAAACGCAAATTTTGACCCTTGTGGTTGCCACATGTGGTACGACAAGGTATGTTGGTCTAACCGTATCTTATTTTGTTGGGGTGGTTCATTACATCATTGTGGAAAAAAAAATGTGACTGTTGGAAATCTGTTGTTTGACAACGCGGAGGAAACACTATGTGAGCGGAATGCATCGACGGCGAAACACAACCGATTACATATCACCATGGGATGGCGTGCCATGGGCATTGACGAAGAGGAGGAATTGGGTCTGCTGGCCGAATTTGCGCCTGATGTGGGTCTGGTGCCAAGGTCTGCAATCAATGATTTTTCCTTTTGCAAATCGGTCAACGAAATTTGAATTGGAATGGTGAAAATTTCATGCAAATTGAGGTCCCACACCTGTAGATGATGATTTGGAAATGCGCAATCGTGGCCGGGCAAGACGTGAAAAGTCACCAAATGCCAGGCCTTGCATTATTTTTTGAACCAATCCAACCGATTCCAACACAAACCGCGCGTTTCCTAATTGGAGTTGTTGCATTTTGTTCGGAACCTGTGAAGGTCTGTCTCATTGCAAGAGGCAGAAGAGGACAAGGGAAAACACTGTGGTTTTTTCAGCTTGACGTGAAACGCACATTGTTTCCAAGGCTCAAAGAAATTGTGGTGGTTCCCAGGAAAAAGGAGCAGCGGGTTTGCACATCTTTTGGCATCGTGCTGGCTGGTTGGTCCTGCTCTTGCTTTGCCAGTCGAGCTCTTCGTTTATTCTTCAGCGACCCTTGGAGCATGAAGGGTGCAAAACACAAATTTAACATTGTCAAAATTTGTCAAATGTGTTTTGCATGCCTTGTGCATACATGTCAGTCATCCAAGGATTCGAGAACCTTGGATTGAATTGATCCTAAATTTTGGGTTCACTTTTTCTGTCCATGCGTGTGGGACAGATTCCAATCCTTGTCGCAGGTTTCTGATCAAATCACATCCAACAGTGATCTATTTCCTGACCATGTTAGTTGGAGCTGGTGGAAATGCTGGTGGTCAAAGTACCGTCCTGGTGGTGAGACGCCTTGCTTTGGCCACGCATGCTACGTTTCGTTCGAAAAAAACTGACAAGGTGGACGCTTTGTCATTTCGTCGGATCATAATACCCGAAATTTTGGTGGGTGCCAAACTGGCTGTGGTCCTCTTTGGAGCTGCATTTTTGCGCTGTGCCATCTTTAAGGCTCCGGGGTTGGTGTCATCAAAAACACGGTAAAACCGGAAAAAAATGAAAAACCGTGAAAATAAACCAAATCAATCCTTGCACATGTTGCTTAAAAAAAAAACACATATTTGAAGGTCCGTGGACAAGACAAACATGCTGACAAAGGGACACACTCAATTCAATGATGTTGATAAAATCTCTATTCACATTTGTCGAGACATCATGCCATCATTCTCCAAACAAATCAAACAGTGTTTGAAGTCGGATTTTTTCAGGTCTATGGGGCTGAGTGTATGGCTATTTGTTTGTCCATGTGACTTGGCAGAATGGATGAGTTGATTGGCAAAACTGAGCAAAACTGATGCAGTGTGTGTGAACATTTTGGGAAAACCATGAAAACCCCAAAAAAATCCTGGTTTAGACTTCATTTTGCACATTAACATTGCAGTCAATTGGGATATCCATGTAGCACCAAATGTCTGCTTGAGACTGTTCGAGGCTAGTGATCGTATTCACATCCACTGCCCTGGGAGCTGCCTTGCCTCTCTTTTTGAGCCAACTTGGTGTGGATCCAGCACATGCAGGTGCCACCATTCAAGTGTTGCTTGGCTGCGATTGGGACCATTGCTGTTGGGGTAGAAGCAGGGTTCAATCTCTCGATTTCTGATTTGGGAGAGAGTTTTTCAGGATTCAAGCGAAGTTGTTTTTGTTCTGAATGGGTCGGATTGAAGCATTTCCTGCTCTGTTGCAAGGATTTCGTTCACAGCAGCTCTTGTAGTAGATTCATGCTCAAAAAAACCTTAAAGTGCACCATAATGGGATCCTTCTTCTTTCATTTCTTTTTGCCGCACTTGTTTAGGTTGATGGATGTCAGCGGAGTGGCGCTGACTTGTGCATCTCGACGGCAGCAGCAAAATTTATTGTTCTTTCATGGCATTTGTGGCATCGTTTTTTTTTGTTCCGTGGAACGCTTGACCTGCAATGTTGACTCGTGTTGCATTAGGTGATCTCCAGTGCTGTTCTGGGATTTCAGGACACGGCATGCCTGCATTCTTGGACGGTTTTATCAAACCTTGCAAACATTTTGGAGTCAAGGTGTCATTGGTGTTATTGCAAGATGTAGGGTGCAACGGGTGCGTTATTTCATGTCAATTTGCTGCGTTAAGAGTTTCGCCCGTGGTGCTCCAGTGCGGGAGTGCAGGGGACCGCGAACGTCCAAAAGTCTACTTCTGTAACGACCTCGCCTGCCGCGACCCTTCATGGTCTTCAGGCAAGAGCAGAGCCAAAGCACATGGTGGTAGACGTGCAGAGAAAATTGAATAATTGAATGTTTATCCAAGGCTACATAGCTATGCAGGGATTATGCTAGTGTAAAATCTAGCGGGTAATCCACGACTTTGAGTTTATGAATGTTTATGATATAAATATATAATATGTATATATGTATCATATATATGTATATATGTATATATGTATATATGTATATATGTATATATGTATATATGTATATATGTATATATGTATATATGTATATATGTATATATGTATATATGTATATATGTATATATGTATATATGTATATATATATATGTATATATGTATATATGTATATATGTGTATATGTATCTATGTATCTATGTATCTATGTATCTATGTATCTATGTATCTATGTATATATGTATATATGTATATATGTATATATGTATATATGTATATATGTATATATGTCTATATGTATATATGTATATATGTATATATATGTATATATGTATATATGTATATATGTATATATGTATATATGTATATATGTATATATGTATATATGTATATATGTATATATGTATATATGTATATATGTATATATGTATATCTGTATATGTGTATATGTGTATATGTGTATATGTGTATATATGTATATATGTATATATGTATATATGTATATATGTATATATGTATATATGTATATAATATATGTATATATGTATATATGTATATATGTATATATGTATATATGTATATATGTATATATGTATATGTACGATTATGATTACTGTATGTATACATATACATACATGTGCAATCAGAACAAAGTTGATCTGCAGCCAGGTGGGATCAAGGCATTCAAGTTCCTTTGGCACAGCAGGGCAACCCTAAGCAGAACAGGGGACCGGAAGCACAAAGTGGCTAACGCCCAGGCCCCACGGATGTTTGGAAAGGTGGAAAGGTGGAAAGGTAAAGGCCGCCTTGAAATCGAAGTATCGAAGCATAGTATGTTTGAGCCCTGTTGGATCCTATTGGATCCCTACGGAAGTTGCAGTAAAGCACATGGGCATTTTCTGCAGTTGAAGCGCTTCAAGAAGCTCTGTAAAGAGCTCCTGGTGATAGTTCAGCAGCTGCTGTGGAGGAACAGCACGACTTGGAGATGTCATGTTTCACTGAGAAGCACCCCCTGAAGACGGTGAACTCGCCGCCCGTTTGAGAGGGGCTGCAGGAGGCACCTGCAACGATGGCATCTCAAAATGGTTTGTCAAGAGGATGCCCTGTCAGTGTAGAACTGATATATGTTTTCAGTTTGACCGAAAGAGGCACATTTTCAAAGTGCAGCAAGTCTGTGTGTGTGTGTGGCCTTTCTGCCGCTTTCCGCCAGAGCTTTGGCTCTTTGAAATTGCGTCCCCATCTTCGCACGTTGTAATCCCATGAAAACATGTGGAAACCCCACAGCAGTATTGGCTTGGTAGGCCTGCAAAACAAGTTAAAAAATGCTCATGAAACATATGAAACTCTTCAAATTTGGCATGTTTGACCCGTCTTAAAACCGGTTGATCCTCAGTGGGAGAAACCTTGCGTTGCCATGGAGATAGGTGCCCCGGCTGTTTTCAGAAAGTGGCGAGTATGCCGGAGACTGTTGATATTTTCTGAAGTGAAACTGTCAGTGCATCTTCGAACCGTTGGTCAAGTGTATCCATCACTTTGAAACAACATATGATGATATATGTATATAATGTATATTGAATTATATTCATATATATTATATTTGATGGTTCTTTGAAACACCTTTGTGCCGATGCCATCCTATGCCTACGTGTGCGAGGTACAGGAAAGGGCCAAGGACTCAAGTTGCAGCAGGGCGATTGCAGTGTCAAGTCATCCAATGTGTACCAAAGTGTACAAACACACTGAACAAACTGGCTATTGTATGCTATTGTGCCTTAATTGAAAGTTCAGCCAGGCCAGTAATATAGCAACATAGCAGTGTCAAATACGTTGTGCGGCTGCGTATCAGAGGTGGGTTTTGCTGAGGTAGCGAGGGCTCCGACTGCTTGGAGGCTCAAGCGTGGAAATATCTTTCACGTATTTTCACGTCAAAGGGCCGCAAGTCCTGGAGAAGCATCCATGCTGCACCATGCTTTCAAATACCCCCAAAGTCCCGACAGTCATTGTGGAACCACGTATTTTGACAGCATGAGATGCAGGAGTGAAGGATCTCCGAGAACGAACACTATTTTCTTTTGTATGGGATTGTGGCGTTTGTGTAGGATAACCCAAAACCACCACAATTGCTCTCCTGCACCGGTTCCGTATTGACCTTTGACGTTACGTTGACTCTAAAGGTTTTGCATCATGCCAGGGACAGAGTCCATTCCTGGCTGCCATAAGACGTGAAGTGGAGGCCATGGGTACTGTAGCCGTGCCAAATGCAGAGCTTTCTCAAGATGCAAAGGTACATAACCTTTTCTCGGGTCCTCCTTCGTTGAAAAGGCACTAGAGGATCGGCTTCTTGCGCGAGTCTTGCGCTTACGGCGTCAACGTTTGTGAAGCTTTGTGGAACAGTCAACACGGTCAACAGCATTGAATCTACTTCCCTGTTTCTTCTGTAGATTAAATGCAACTAGATTAGTGAGAAGATTGCATTCTGGAAAACACCTGTCATAGTGCACTGCCGGACAAAACTGATAGCGAAGAAAACAGATTTGTGACTGGGAGACTTGCGATGGTTTCTGCAAGCAAGAGTTCGTTGCTTTTGAGGTTTCGCGATTGGAGCAGCAGCACCTCCACTTTGAAGCTGTTCTGCTCCAAGCGCATTCAAGGTTGAAAGCAGTCATTTTTTTCGTGAGAGAGATGTGTCACTAATGGAAACGCGTGACATGAGCAGGTTCATTTGTAGCGGATTCTCATTGTTCACTCAAATCGCGACACGGGTTTGAGCCGCAAGTTCAGGCTCTTGAGAATGTGGCTCGTTCTGACACGAAACTGCAAGATGCCGGGATTCCCAACAGTTGCTGTGGAGAACTTGTTTGGCCTGTTGTAGGATCCTTGAAAAAATAGTTGTAGGTTCCATTGCCCATTTGCTGAAAGTTGTAGGATCTTGCCGGATTGAAGACGATCTATGGAACCAGGTCGAAGCTAGCCAGCTGAAGCACAGAACTTAGCGGATCTAGTCCTAGTCGTGCCTTTAAGAGCGTGCCAGCTGGCTAGATGGTGATCTGGCGGTGCTTGCCATGAATCCTCATTCTTGATTCATTTTTTGTCTGGCTTTAACTTTTGCCAGGTAGATTTTATTGAGCTTGGCGGCAATGACTCAAACCAAAAATCACTCTCTTTGCTGCATTCTTGAGCCGATTTCACTCTTGGCTGCAGACAGATAGATTCAGGCTCCAAGGACCGGATAGCTTCACTTTTGCGAATCTGCCATGTCGAAAGTCCTCGCTGCCTTGTCTTTCGTGGCAGTCTTCGTCGATGCTCGCCATTGCCTTTATGACAACAGGCCCCTGCTGGAGTCCTGTGGCCGTGGATGCCTCGCAGGGCCAGGCAAGGCCTCATGTGTGACACGCTGCTTGATTGGCAAGCGTGTTAGGAGCAATTGCGCCGAATGCTTGGGAAACGGCTTTTCCTGTGCTCTCCGGTCGTGTCGTGGTCAATGCCAAAGGGGATTCGCTTCTGCTGGCTGCACCGACTGTGTCAGGAGAATCTGTGGACTTTGTTCCCATGCTGGCAAGTCCCTTGAAGAGGGGGTGAACCAAACCGAGATTAGCCAAATTTTGGCGGAGGTGGTCTTTTCTGCCAAGGAAGAGGAGCTGGAGCAGGCTTTCAAGAATGACGAGCCTGAGCCTGAGCAGCCCAAGTCTGCACCAGTGTCGGAGCAGAAGTTGGCGGAGGACAAAGCCGCTGGATGCTATGAGGACCGAAGGGCATTGAAGGCTTGCGGAACTCAGTGCTTCAGCGCCCCAAATCGTGGACAGTGCGCAAGGCGATGCCTGCGAGACACTTGGGGAATGAGCGCCAACTGTGCGAATTGCTTTGGAGACAAGGTTGATTGCACCATTCGAAAGTGCTTGCCCAAGTGTGCTGGCAGCGCCGAGGCCTGGAAATGCACCAATTGTGTTCGCACAAAGTGTGGACGCTGCAACATGAACAAGTCCGATCAGAGTGAGGGTGAGGAGATGTCGGATGATGTTTTGAACGCTGTTGTGCAACTTGCCACTGCAGCTGGCAGCAAGGACTCCGAGGAAGCCTTTTACCCGTGAAAGTGAGGACAGGTGGCAATGATTGCTAATTCGATGGCTCGTGGCAAGTTTAGGCGTGCCAAAATCATGAATTCGATGGGTCGGGGCACAAGAATCTTCAAGAAACAACCCGATGCTTGACTTTTGATGCACCAGTTAGCAGCAAGACTGTTCCTTAGTTGATCGTAACAAAGGTCTTGCTGGGAGATGGCGAGCAAAGCAATCTATCCGGGCCGCGAGCTATCCAATCTGAGGGGCTGCGGCGGAGTCCGAAGCGAATTTTGCCCAGTCTGTGAATTCACTCGCGACTGGTACGTAATATGTTTGCCGTCGCTAACTGAAAAGTCGTGCCGTGTGCTTCAACCAGGGAACCTTCAATCCTTGCACAACTTGCATGAATTCCCATTGCTGGGCTTTTGCAGTAGATGAGGTCTGAGGTGACGATTGCGCAACTTTCCGGCCAAATGTCCTGTTCTCAGAATTTCTCAGAGCCCTTTGCAGTTCATTACGGATCCTCATGGATCATCAAAGGGAGAGAAAGGAAGCATCGGCTAGCATTCAGGAAAGCTGCCATGGATCAATTGCAAAGCGTGCAACGCTGCGCTGCGGCCCGGGGTCCTATTGTAAGACCAAGCGCCTTGACTGGACGTGAGGATATACAGGGCCCAGATGGGCAAGAGGACCACAAAATTCAGCATTTTGAAATTGAACAGCCGAGAGTTGATTTGCATTTCTCAGTACTTATATAGGACTTAGGACATTACATAAAAACGTTTCATTGTGGAAACCTCAAGATAGTCACAGTGACGGTGTTTCTTTAGGCATTTCTGCCAAAGGGCGCTATGGCCTCTTTGGTTTTAGCTCCTTGTCCATCCTTGTTTGGTATTGTCAAGTTGCGAAAATGAAACAAGGGGAAGCTGAAGTGCAGCCGACTGGTTCCTACTTCCTAGTGCAGACACCAATGCCCAGCACAGCAAAGAAGCCTCGGGTGTTGTTTTGGGTTGTTGGGGTGGTATGGGTGTGTTCGTTCTTCTCTGCGTAACTTTTCATGCGGGGAGTTCCCTGGGGCCTTCTTCAACAGTTGGATTGAAACAGTTCCCCACAAGGTTTTTCGCAATGTTGAAACCTGCCTCCAGCCAGGTGTCTGGTGCACCGGCATTTAGCCCTCGAGGTTGGAGTTGTGCGATGTGGTCAGAACGAGTCTCCGAGCTTTGCAAACTTATCGGACATAACCCCGTCCAGTTAGACTAAAATTCTACGACAGCCTCTTCAGTTTTGCAGGCCGTGCAGTGCGTTAGTTTCTTCTACAGGATGCAATGAACCTTAACAATCCTTTAAGCATCTTCAAACCTGCCCAAGATTGCAGTCTCGTGAGTCGCTGTGAGTCGTGCCTTTGTCCGCAAGCTTCTTTGCTCGGTTCGAGCCTGCCGGTCTGGCGACCTGATGCATGAAAACCAGCAGTAACAAGCACCATCTTCAGGTGGCAGCACTTTTCCACCTTGGAAAACACAAAGCAATATGCGAGCAGACAACGTTGCTGAATAGCACGGAATGGAATGAACGGTTGTGGCCAGGCATGTTTGCAACAGTGCAACACTGCAAACGTTTGATATAGTGTTGAATCAGTCCTTTGGACCTTGCTAAAACAAAGGGCTAGCAGCCCTTTGCAAAGCCCGCAGCTGAGATATCTGAGGCTTTGTTGGGTTATCATGTGCTTATTGAGTCCAGTCTGTTGCGAGGCCATTGAGGCGTTCAATGCCCAAGCCCTCAACATGTTGAGGAAAGCTGGGAAAGGCGTTTGAAAAACTGTGTGCACCTTAGAGAATGAGCTGTGCAGCAATATTTCCTGATTATGATACACTATGACTTCTTATGATATCCTATTATTACGAAAGCCAGCCGAAGGCCTGGGCTGAGTATAGGTATAAGCGAAGCGAAGCGAAGCTAATCTGGGGGGTGTGGGGGGGGGGAGGCTCTGAT
>BGPT01002321.1:59938-87012 GCA_003297045.1 Symbiodinium sp. clade C Y103 | reverse complement strand
TTTCTCATTGTGAAAGCCCTTAAGTGTGTGATTTTTCTTTTGCAAAGTGTCTTCCAACATACCAAGAGTGAAAAGTGAGCGAGGCCCTAGTTACAGTTTTGTTGTATAGATTAGAACCCTAGTTGCAGTGTAGTTGTATAGTTAGGAAGCNNNTTAGAACCCTAGTTGCAGTGTAGTTGTATAGTTAGGAAGCCAGTTGGCGCCTACGACCTGAAGCAACGAACTAGCTACAGGTTATGGCAAAAAAAAAAATATATATATATATACATACATATTATATGTATATATATAATATATGCAAGTGGCAAGGATGGCCCTAGTGTCAGGCAACCTAGGGGGATGACCAGCTATGGATGGAGGGGCAAAGCACCTCAAAATGGGCAAATGGTCAACGCCCCCTTTTGTCAGCCGAAACTCAAACGGAGGATGCGAGGAATGGCATCTGAGTTCTGCGAAGCTTGCTTTGGCCCCGCTCCTCCTCCTAATTTTATATGGGTCCAGGGTAGTTACATCCAAACGCATCGCTCGGCCCAAGTGTGTTCAGGACCTTCTTCAAGAAGTGCAATGCTGGCAGCCTGACAACAGCCTAGAGGCCACCAATGGCCACCATCTTTCATCATTTTTCTGCCGGCCAAGTGGCACAAGTGGCCGCTCGGAAACAGCTTTGGCTCGGCGACAGGAGATTGCTGCTCGGGCGGACGCGCATTTGCGACAAGCCCAGAGGACAGCTGTGGAGGCTGGGCTTCTGGGAAGGTGTTCCTAGAGGGTTTTCGGCATGACATTTGGCAACTGATCTCGTGGTGGAACTCTGCAGGGAATCTCCACACAGCTACACTGTCGGTCATTCTAAGCTTTGACAGCAGAATCCGCTGCCACAAGGCCCTTGCGCAGTGGAGTGCCTTTGATGCACCACAGGCCTGGAGACTGGAGATCACATGAACAGGACAAAATCACAGCCCCTGTCACGCATTTCGGAAAAAGCACTGGCATGACATTGCAATTGCAATGAATAATGATTGAAGAGGTAGAACTCTGGCCGCTGCTGCTTGATTTACGCCAGAAACAAGTCCATTGATAGCATTGAAAGACGTGCCGTTTGTCCGCAGCCCTTTCGGTCCATGTGCTGCCACAAAAGGCTATGTCCTTGGTGGCACCTCAAAGATAAGTTCTACCATCCGTACCTGACCCTTTCTCGTACAAATTCAGCCTCCAAGAAATTCAGCCGTTGATGAAGGCGGCTACCTTACAGATCTCCAAGAAATCATCTGTATTTGCTGTGAAAACCACTGCTGACAAACTTCGCGTCGGGGCCTGAGTTTGTGGCATTGAATTGCGGTGAAATCCCTTACAACCTTGCAAGGAATCTGTTGGACGGGTCAAATCGATGTGAAAAGGGACACACATTGCTTTGCTTTGTCTAAAAATAGGGTAACCCCAAATCAATTGAATTATGTGGAATTATCATGAATTATACTTCTTTCCCGATTAAATGGCTATTCTATGCAATTCTGGGGTATAACGACGGTATACATTATGCACCGTTTTGAGACCCAAGTGTGTGTTAGAGATGCTGTGGCAGTGTCTGATCTCTGCAGGTAACTGGCTTTCTTGCAGGGATCACCATCTTGGTTTGTGTGGCTGACTATGTGCTGGCAGAGATGGGTGGCGAGAAGGCGAGACTTTTGCACTTTTCTTCGTTTTCGGTATATGCATGCGGTATGTATATTGTGTGTAAATGGAACTACACATATTGATTATTGATGTGTGTGTATATATATATATGTGGTTTTGAGAGACTGCTTTGCTGAAACGGAAACAACTGAACTTTTTCTTATCTTTTGATGGAGGCATCCATAGACCAAACCAACGACCTAGGTGGTGTGGCAAGAGCATACCTATAGGATTGTGGATGGCCAGAGATTCCCCAGATCAAAAATGAAGGAACTTCAAATCCCAGCTTTTCCGCCTGAAACGCATGCTGCAGGCTGTACCAAGTGGCGGCCGTTCATTCCTGATTGAGACGGCAACCGTGCTTGTTTGCATGTCATGGCCTTATCAAGAATTTAGAAAAGGGACGAACAAAGGAACTTGAGTTGCCAAGGCAGACGAGAGCAGTGGGTGAGAACGTCAGAGTGCGAATATGTTGGTCCAAACAGCACTTCTGAGGCTGCTACCTGCCGCCTTCATGCATGTCTCAAAGGCTCTGACCAGTTGAATTGTCAGTTCAATACAGTTTCACGAAGAGTCCGGGAGTTTTCATGGTCTCAGTATTTTCAGGCATCATTTTGGCTTCACGGCTTCCAGCAAAGGATGGTGCAAACAAGAGATACCTTCGCTCTGTGCTCCACCCACAGCATTCTTCCCATTCGCGAGGCAGCCTTCAAGAACAATGGCAAGGACAGTCCCAAGAACCGCGGGAAGATGATTCACAGTTGTCGCTTGGCATCCGATGGCATCAGCAAAGACACAGCCATGAAGAAGGCCCTGCTTCCTGCGCTGACAACAAAATAGACACTGCTGACTTAAGTCGGCGTTGACTGTCTGGCAAAATAGGTGTTGTCTTGCAGCAATGCACGTAGAGCATGTAATCTCTTCACCTCTCTTCACCTGAGCAGAAAGCCATTCGTATTCACAGTCAACTCAGATAGAGATCCAAGGCGATAACAAGAAGACGTTGAAGTCCGAGTCGCAGGTGGCTATCCGGGGGGTGGGTTCAGATGCTGAGTGTGTGTGTTGGGCCATAAAAGCATTGACGACCTATTTGGGTTCAATATGATCGGATGATGTCATGACTATCTTCATGGCTGCATTCATGCAAGAGATCCAGTTTGATGTTGCGTTCAGGGGACCACAGATTTTGGTCCATTTTGTTTTTCATAGTTTCTCCCTTTTTTGGGCTACGCGGCTACCCAATTGTTGCATTTTGCTGAGAGGTGTCCTGCTCTGACTCCACAGATTCGCCGGAGTCGCCAAGTGACGCAGGAAGTGCTACCTGGTTGGAGCTTCGGGTGTTTGATGCTACCGATGCTACCAAGAATCCCTTCAGAATGGAGAAATGAATGGTTCAGACCATAGCTTCATGTGCAGCTTGTACCAGCAACATCCAGCAACTCTGTGATGCCCAAGGAGTAGATTGCTTGATTTCTTTGTTCTATACTTCTTGGATCATTTTGGCCGGTTGGTCACTGCTATTCAGCGAAATGCTACAGCAGTGACTCCCAGGCAAAGAGCATGTCCCAAGCAGTGGCGGCTGCTGTGCGCAGCGGTGATCGGATGCGTGCAGAGCGACTGTTGGGAGAGATCATCAAATCCAAACTGCCCGTGGATACCATGCCTTTCAACTCAGCACCTTGGTAGATCCACATGATCAACTGGTAGATCCACTAGGAGCAATGGCCTGCGAAATGAAACATGAAACTGTCAACAGTCAACACCATTTGAGTAGAAAATGCAGGACAAACATGGACGGATAATTCTTGGGATCAGCAGGTCTTTGTTGCGAAGTTCTTTTGCCGGCAGCCGTGAGGTTATCCATGCCTGTGCCAAGACAGGCGACATGGCAGGAGCGCGACGCTGGTTGCGCCACATGCGTTTCTTGGCTCCTTTTGATGTTTGGGGTCCGGTACAATTTGGCATTCAGTGTGGATCCTGCTTTGGTCAAAGCTTTTCAAATTGCAGCCTTGAACATGGCAAGGTTCAGCTGGCGTTGAACCCAATACAATCAGCTACAACATCCTCATGGACGCGACTTTGTCACCAACAAGTGAGCAATTGTTTTCAGAAGTCTTTTACATTTTTTGACCGGAGGCCTTTCTATTGTACCGGTTCGGCGCATTGTTGCGTTTGCATGCAAATCTATGCAAATCTAAGGGTTTGAGCTGGGTTTGAATCTTCACAGGATTTTGTCTATCTTTCATAGTATTTTGTCTTTTGTTTTCTGTGTGTTAGGAACTTGCTAAGCTGCTAGGCATCTGCGAAGGCCGATGATGCTGAAGATGCCGAGCATTGGCTGTCAGAGATGATCAAAGACCAGGTCCCAGCCAACGAGGTGCCGTGGCTGCAGCTGGATGTTTTGCGTAGTCTGACTGGTCTGCAAAAGATGAGCGTTGAGCTCACTCTACGCTTCTGCCAAGCATCACACACACACACACACGCACACTGATATATTATGTATAAATGTGTGTGTATATATATACAAAAAGTATGTATGTATGTATGTATGTATGTATGCATGCATGCATGCATGCATGCATGCATGCATGTATGTATGTATGTAATGTATGTATGTATGTATGTATGTATGTATGTATGTATGTATGTATGTATGTATGTATGTATGTATGTATGTATGTATGTATGTATGTATGTATGTATGTATGTATGTATGTATGTATGAAGATACCACGGACTTGTCAAATCCTGCTAACAACTCTCAATGACAGGAGTTGAGAGGAAAGTGTGCAGTAGAAAGTGGACACACCACACTCACCACTATGTAGCTCCTCGGCTGATGATCAAACAAAGACGGATCATCCGAGGTGAGCTATGCAACAGTGATCCATGCCCGGGCAAAGCGAGGGGAGACCGAACTTGCAGAGCATTGGCTTTGGAAGATGTTGGAAGCTGGGGTTGAACCCAACATCGCTCCCTGGCATCATAGACCTTGGCAGTGGAAAGACTTGGATTTCTTTGGGGTTGAACCAGGTAGGCATGCGCTCAACAACTTGCAGGTTAGCTACAACTCCCTCATCTATGCTTGTGGGCGCAAAGGCATCTGGGGAGTCCAGAACCGTGGGGGTTGGCGACAGTGAAGCTTACTTTGCAGTACCCTGTTCCCCAGAAGCCCTTTGTTGGGCTTGAGCTTTTTTGCTAAGGGTTGCTGCTTTGCTTTTGTTAAGATTCCTGGCAATGCACCAAACATCAGAATCATAGTGAGGAGCAAAGGCTGCAGGGGGGGCTAGTTTTACTTGCAAGCAATCCTTGTTGCGTTCTGAGCCGTGCTCTGGCTTGGGCTTGCTCATCGGCAAACTTGCTCAGAAGAGATTCCCAGGGTTTGATGAACAAAGACGACTGAAGAGATGAGACTTTAGTGACTATAACATATTTGGAAGCAGTCTCTAAGCCATCGCCCAGAGATAAATTGAAGCAGTATGAAGTAATCTGTAATGTGGTTTCAGTGGTTTTGAATATTTCAACTTGGGATGATGGGCTCAACGCACTTCGCATCAGGTGATGCAGCTAGTGCTGAGCGTTGGCTCCGAGAGGCTGAGCAACGTGGACTGTCGCCACGGGTTACGACATACACTGCTGTAGTGGACGCATGCGTGGCTGGGCGAACAGAACACATGGGAAAACACGGGAAAACATGGGAAATCATGGGAAAACATAGGAAGACCCGCAAAACCTCATGTCTTTTTCCCAGCTGGAGGAAAGATGTGTAGGTAAGCATTTTCCATCGCGCTGTTAATCCCTTCCCCTACTAGTAAATGTCCCATGTGGGACCCCAACAAGAATAGGACAGCAACTTTTGGCGCGGGGTGAATATCAAAACTTTAAACGGAACCGGATTGTCAATGTGATTGCATGTATATAGTATATATATGTATATAGTATATATATATACACATATATACTATATAATATGTATATATATATATATACAAATTCATGATATATGATGATATAATTACAATTATATAGTATACACACATACACACATGTATTGTATCGAATGTGACAGTCATACGTTTGCGTGCAAGGACTTCTTGACAAAGCAAACATGCTCATGTACATGGGCACGTTCATGTAGGAAACACAGACACACAGCAAGGCAAACCACAGGTGTGACTTGGTTCAATCAGGTTTACACCTTCACCTGAAGCATCTAATTATGCCGCTTATTTGGGTAGAGTGAACTCATAGCAGCCGTCATCAGATTTGTATCCGTTGCAGTACTGAGGCCAAGAGTGGTGATGTGGAGCGAGCAGAGAAGTGGATGGAGAAGATGAAGGTGTTTGTTTTGGTGTAGTTTTATACGGAAATTTATACGTTTTTCTTTCTTTTGTTTTTGGGTTGGCCAAAAGTGTAGCACTGGCAGAACTGGGCAGACCTTCAAAACCAGCTCCGGGATCCCAACTTGGTCACTTACAATATTCTTGTTGGCATGTATGCTCATGTCCACTTTGTCAGGAGGCCAAAGTTGAACCAAATGTTGTGAGCTACTCAGCGATGATCGATGCCTGTGCAAAAGTGGGCGATGCCATCCGCGCGCAGCGTTGGCATCAACGAATGAGGACGACAGCGGAATGGAAGATCATAGCGAGGAACAAAGCAACAGCACATACACACACGCACAAGACACACACACACACATGACACAAGCACGTTTACATCATATTCTAAGGCGCCTTTAGTAGCTTTGCCAAACAGACATTTCTTGATTCCTTCATAGCATTCACCACTGCCCCATGAAATAGACTCTCCGTGGTTTTGCCCCACGAAGACGTGTTCACAACGCTCTGAGCTTGCGTCTGCAAAATACCATTTGCAAGCTGAGATTTGGTTATAGCATTGTGGTGTACGTATCCTCTTCCTTTCCTCAAGATTCTCAGAGTGTTCGCGTATTTGTTTGGGTTTGATGATTTTGAGTCATTTTTAGTATTTGCCAGGAATTCTGGCGTTCAGCCCAATGCCCACAGCTTCAGCGCAGTGATCAATGCCTGTGCCAAGAGTGGAAACCTTGTGGCAGCCTGCGAGGAGTTCGACCGTAGCTGACACAAGTGCTGAAGGACACAGGGAGAATTGAAGCTAACCCCAAGAATGCTAAGAACAGACGTATTGTATTTACACCAAGTCAAAGTCTGACTCAGTATTGTACACGTCAGATTGTACGTGAAAGCGGGCTCTGAGTTTCTTGGTGCTGGAACCCCTGGCACACACACACAAAATGTGTAGTGGCTAGCAGTTGAAGTACCTATTCAGGAAGCATAATTCAGTGCAGCTGTTTGATCCTAAATGAGTTTGTCTGAAAATAGGACAGCCCAAAATCCAATGGTTGATCATCGTTTTTCCATGAAAAATCCTTGGGGGGGTACCGATAAATCCCATGTGCAGACATTTGCAGACATGCCTTTGACAGATGATCCTGTGTGGCTGAGGCATGGAGCAGGCTGGCGTGGTTGCTGACGTGGTGGTCTACAGTGGTCTCTTAGATGCTTGTGCCAAAGCTGGCGACCTGGTGCGCGCCAAGGAAGTCTTTGCCAGGACGGGATGATAGGGCGTGACAGCACAAAATGTTATTACTACGCGATGCAGAGAAGGTCTCTACGTCCATCGCCTCAGTGCGTGTTGCACAGAAGCGGACGGCCTCAGCAAAGGGAGGGCCTACGG
This sequence comes from Symbiodinium sp. clade C Y103, assembly GCA_003297045.1. Taxonomy (NCBI): domain Eukaryota; class Dinophyceae; order Suessiales; family Symbiodiniaceae; genus Cladocopium; species Cladocopium sp. clade C. Next base: position 79,623 of record BGPT01002321.1, on the reverse strand, counting down.
CCATGCACGGGCCAAATCTCGCGCAAAACGGATTTGCCGACGGGAACAAAAGTGTCCCAATTGCCCACATACTCGCTGCTCAGTATGCAGGGGCCAAGGAACAACAACACCCGGTATCCACTTGATTATACCAAGGTGTGGTTTGGTGAGTTGGATGCGATCAGCAGCCAAACCAAAGAACCCAACCACCAAATCAAACAAGTGAATAAAAACATCCAACTTAGATTTCAAAGACCTACAAACGAGTTCTTGCAGAGCTGATCTTGAAACAGGCATCCAAGTCCGCTCTCCACGAGCATTGCGGACTGCAACTGGAAGTTCAGATCCCACCTCCAAATGAAAACCCATAAAAAAACTCAACAAAAGTAATCCGCTTCACGTTCTCAGCTTGGAGATCCAGTTGCAGCAGCCATCTACAAAAAGCAAGCGAAATATCAAATCCAAAAGTCATCAAAGCCGGACAATTGGCAATCGCAGCTGAAAGATGGATAGGAAATGTGTCCTGCCAATCACGAGGATTGGGCGCAGCATCGGACAAAATACAGACTAATTCGTCCTCAGGGTCCCACTGCACAACTTGGCCAGCATCACTAGTAGATTGAAACTGTACATGATGCAATGCTAACTCTAAAAGGAACTCCTGAGATCTTCGCGTCCAAAAAATTTGCCATTGGTTGATGGAAAGAAGTTTCTTCCTCACATTTGCAAGCTCAACAGGACAACAGCTGAGACGGGCAGTCTTCGCTCCTGTGTCAGCAACCGCATTCCAATAGGTGTCATAGGAACTTTGTGCTGTAGTAGATCCAGTCAAAGAGAGATGAGCACGGACCTTGATAACCTGGAGAACTCCGGCCTGAATCTGAATACGCTGCAGCAAGGCATCCCACAGATCACGATCTTGCCAGTCACTAGGAACAGCATAGGATTTGACCAAGAACCAGAAACCATCTGCAGCATATTGAGAATCCGTATGAATGTGACCATCACAGTGAAAGTCAATGAGCCACTGAATAGCCATCGTCAAGGCCCACACTTCACTCCGATTGCTGGTTTGCAATGGGGATGGTAAAAGACCAGCCCCCACCGGTTTGCCCAAGTTGGCTGAAACCACGCACCAACCTGCCAAAGCCGTAGACGCTTTGCCAGAGTCTTCACAAGAACCATCCACGTAGAGCATCTGTGGACCATCATGGACTGGGTGTCCATGCCATGGGGACGCATCTCAGGGCAACTTCGAAAGACATCGCCAGTAGTCCAGCTGATAGGGGTTCATAGGGCAAAGGCAATGCTCTGACATGCAGCGGGGCAGGCTGTGCCACATGCGCACTATATCCAAAAAATGAATACGTACCTTCCAGTAGTAAGGACAAACAAGCGCTCGATGAGCTGTGTCGTCCCTCCCAAGGCCACAGGCACACTGTTCCGAATGCACAGAGTCAAACTTGGATTTGTAGGCACTGGTATGAAAGACATGCAAACAGCATCAAGTGGCCACTAGTATAGGCAGTATAGGGGATTAAACTTGATTAAACATCTATTTCACCCCCATTAATAGGGGAAATCAGATTCCTGGGTGTATTCCGATCAAGGTTTATATCCCTATATTAGTAGGAGAAAAATCATTGGCTTTGATATCCATCAGCCATCAGTATGGGGATAGTTTGGGTGTATCTCTTAGACACACCCGATCTACTTGAACAAAATCCGCAAAGGATAAGAGCCGCTCGGGAATGCAGCTTTGGTAAACAACATGGCGTAAGTTTTGCTGTTTCGATTTGCAGATGCTACACTTGCAGTTTAGCTTCGGTATGAGCCTAGGCCTAGGCAAATGCACCTATCACATATGCGTATACATAAAGCAATATATGTGTATATATGCAATATACATGTATATATGCAACAGGCACAATGTATCACAATGTATAGATACAATATGCACACATACTATGCACATGTAATTGTCCTCCATAAATAGCGGCCGATTCTCATCTTGCAGCACCTTGCCCGTTTCTGGTGACTGGTTCCCCTTGCCATGGGCCGCACAGGATGAAAGCTGCGGGTGTGCAGCCAAATGTGGTCGCCTATGCATCATTGGCACGGCCTTTTGCACATCGAGGTGAGTGGCAAGAGGCGACTCAGAGTTGACCTGGCGAGACATCGTCAAACCCTGCAAGCTGTTCTAAGCTGTTCAAAGCTGCTGTTCTAATCCAGTGTGACTTTGCAGGTGGAAAACTTTGCAGATGATATGCAAAAAGCAGGTTTGGTAATGAGCCCCGGCTGCATCAAAGAAACATCCTGTGAATATTCTCAAGTTTTAGCATTGACTTCAAACTGCAAAGTTGCTGTTTTGCTACCGTTCAAGATTACCGTAGTGATGGATACTGTAGCTGATCCCGTAGTGACATATTTTACAGTTCCATGAGACCTCACTCTTCGCCTACATGAAGCTGGCAGCGCAAAGCCTACCAGTTTCTCGCTACTTGCCCAGGAACGAGTACTTCCTCTATGCTTTGCTCTTGGGCTATGCAAGCGCCCGACCTCGTCAGTCAGAACGTGCGGAGCAAGCGTTTCGCAAGGCCTATGCAAAAGGCATTGAAGCAAACAAACATGCAGCCCGGTAGCAGGAGGTTGGGAGACTGCAAGCTTTTATCCTTACAGTTTGATGTGTCCATGTGGATTAAATCACTGCTTGGTAGCTTGAGGGGTGGCAGTTCTTGTCATGGCCATGATGGAGTTTACTGAAGAGAATGATATAGAATGATAGTACATGATAGTACTGTATTTGTTCTGTATTTGTTTGGCCTTTTGGACGTTTCATCTTTGCCCTGGCTCATCCCGAGGTCCTCACAGCTTTGGGTCGCGCTGTCGGCCGGGGCAGAGCAGCTCAGATTGTTGCTTGACGTCAAGAGGCAGAAACTTTGAGGTCAACGTTTGAGCATGTTGTTGGATCGTGCCATGCTTGGTGCTCGGTGTTGTCCTTGATGTTCTTGCAACTTGGACAGATTCCATTTTTGAAAAATGAGTGTTTCACTTCATCTCTGCATCTATCTGGTACAGGTAATGTACCCATGTTTTCGGTTTCGCTGCACTGCCTTATGGTAAGGTCAAAGACCTTGGCATTCCAAGTGCCATGGAGACAGAGCTTCGGGCGCCACGCTCTGCTCGGTGAGTCCTGGCCGATGCTTGGCCGACGCTTGGCCGACGCATGGCTGACAAGTGCAGGACGCCTCAGGACGTGTAGGTCAGGCCTTGGCTGCACTATGCGGCAGGCCTCGCCAGCCGTTTAGGCTTTTTCTTGTCCGCTGGCGCTTGCGGCCTTCCGTATGTTCACAGCAGAGACAAATTGGTCCATTTAGCAGACAGGAAAAATGGTGCTGTCTGGAGCGTTTACAGATGAGGAAATGGCTTTACGCTGTGAAAGTCAGTTGGGGCAGTTGGGCATTCTAAACGTGATGGTTGTGTTGTTTCAGATGGCTCTTGGATTTGTCTGAGACAACCCTTGCTCTGGTTGCAAGGGACCTGAGGAAGCGCCGGAGTTTGCGGAAAGCTCGCAGTTCGGAAACCCGATGTGCCATCAGTTTTTGATTTTGACGTTTTTGCAATTTCTGCTGTACACCTTTTGCAGATCCTGCAGTGGAGATTGATTGGAGATAGTGCGCGGGTTATCTTGCACCTACTTTTTTTGCACTCTTTTCCATGAGTCCTGTCATTGTAATCGCTCTGCTGCGATAGGTTCTACTTCAACGCAACCACTGGGGAAAGCAGTTGGGCCGATCCACGGCAGTCAGTGGAGTTCGACCTCAGGCGAGGGCAGTTGATGCAGTGCGACTTGCAGTAGATTCAATGGGGCTGTAAGTCGTAAGTGGACCTAGATAGCACTAGCACTGGATCAATGTTGAGATTTTCTCTACATTTGTTCCGCAGTTCGTCTACTTCAGGCTGAGACACAGTATTCTCTCGGAATGTATCTCCGCCTTCCGTGTGTCGGAATGCCTCAGCATTTGGGGCCAGTTTCAAGGGGTATCGGAATCGTAGTTACTCTATGAATCTGTTAACTTTTCTGCTGCCTGAACCACGCAGTTTGTCACACTAAAAGCAAAACACCTCTCATCTCCAAGGCTTGGTTTGCCCGATGAGTCCTCCGAAGGAGAAGTCAGCAGCCATGCGGATGGGAGACATCCTCAGATACCCAAACCAGAAGCCTTTGAAAGCCACTGACAAAGTTCAGATCTGGATCTTCGTCCTTTGGGCATACAGCTGGGTTGAATCTTGTGTCAGTAATTTGGAACAATGGGTTTGGCATTTTCTTTCTTTAAACCAGTTCTAGCAGGCACACCTGCAACATCTGAGGCGTGATGTAGCATTGCCACAGGTGTGGAACCGCGCTCGGATTGTTGCTGGAGGGAGTTTGGACCTGTATGGCAAAGACCATTGGAGAACTTCAGCTACCAAAAAGCGTGAAACTTGTTGTGTATACTTTTGTATCGCTTGGGCATCCACTTAGTGAAAAGTACATGTCCGGGGTCCAGAATTGATTCTTACCACCTGAACTTAACCACGAATAAAACCTGGATATGTTTGAGACGTTTTTTGAGAAAGTTTTGCGTGTTGAGATACCTTGGCGGGACAGTTGACATTTTTTCAGGCCTTTGGTGGAGACTTGGGTGAGCTCTTGGGAAGCCTCACGCTGCCCTTGCGGCACGTGGCACGGACTCCCAGATGGAAGTATCATGAAGTATCAAAAAACAATACCAAAAATGGGTTGGTTGCGGTTGGTTAGATTGCCCTGGGTCGTACTGCTGGCGGTGGATTTGCTGATCTCTAATTCTTTTTGCTGCAGTCCTCAGTCCCATAGCAAACCTCTGAATGGCAGCCCTTTGAGGAACGCTTGGAGCTTCCAAAGGCTGGTGTACCAATCAGACCCAATGTCTCTGCAGGCTGGACGGATGCGCGTCTTTCCGAGACACATCCTTTCTCAAGTCTTGAGCTGTTTGGTTGCTAGTAGAGAAGTTGCAGCACTCAAGACAACGCTCTAGACTAAACTGTTAGGCATTCCTTATTCCAACATCTTCTCACAATCTGATTTCCATGGCAGCAACATCTCAAACTTTCGGGGGTAGGTCCGCTCCTGGGGATTATCCACCGAAGGTGACGAAACAGGGCGCACTGAACTGCGAGAAGCTTAGCCCAGGGCATGTGGTGTTCAAAGCCCCTTTTGGTTGATTAGCATATGCGATTGTAGTGCCTGGTGGAATTATCATCATCCTTTATGGGAATCCCTATTCACCAACTAGTAGAAGTCTTGAATGCTCCTCATGTGGCTATGCTACAAACACTGTGGAGTTTGAACCAACGCATCCAGGGTCATTCAGCTTTGGTCGTCTGCTGAATTTGTGGGTAGATGTGGCAAGGAAATCTCATTTTGACTCCTCCTGACTCGCCCTGGAACTAAGGTCCTACCTGACAGCTCGTTCAACGATCACCGAGGACTGCAAGATATCCTCGGTTTGAGATCACTATGAGAGACCAAACCTGGTGCGATAGTCTGGTCGGTTCAGGATCGTGCGGACACAGCGGGAATGGCACGGCCAGCAACCCAGTGTGAGGGAATGTCAGGAGATCTCAGGGGATTTCAGGCGATGTCAGAGCTATTTCCGTTTCAAACAATGAGTGGTTTGTGTTGAGACGCGCAGTGGATTGTAAGGTGACAGTTGCATGGCGGATAGCCGCCCATCAGACCCTGCGAGGGAGAAAATGAGCCATTGGTCTGGGGCGGGGGAAGCCGTCACAATGTGCCAATGGGCTGTTTCTCATGTTGCTTGTCCAAGCTCTAAGGCATTGTTTGCTTCTGCAAAAAGGATAATAGTGATAATAGTGAGAAGTTGATGTTACATGGCTCTGGTGTGATTTCGTTGCTGTTGGGCACAGTACAAGTTCCTGTACTTTCTTCTCTACTGCAGGTGTTGACAGCAGGAAGTCTACTCCGAAGGTCCGACCCTGGGCAGGCTTTTGTGAACCAAAGGACCAGTGATGAAACACGTTGACATCGGTTAAACATGTAAAAATCATCGGACACTTCCATTTCTCGATTCAACTTGTGTGGCATTGCTTGGATGCGGGGCCTTTTGATGTTTGGCGGTTGCTAGCAGATTGTGGCCCTTGCGAAACAATCATAAAGAATCTCTTTCCCAGATCCTTGACTTGACGGTCCAGATTCTTCGATATGGTGGTCATGGCACAATAGAACGGACATGTTCAAAAACATAAAGTAATTGTTTCAGCTGCCGTTTGCTTTGTGGCTGCAGCTTTGCAAGATGGTAGTTTTTATGACCCTTGAAGAGCTGACTAGTGGTGACTCATTTTTACATCGCTTCTGTTTGCTATGTACTATGCACCTCGACGTTCAGATCAGTTTTGATTAGTGACAGTGTCACACGCCGGACAATGACAAAGAACGCTATCATATAGTACCATATCATACTTGAAGGGTTTCACTCCGTTCTGGAAATCATGGCATCCAACCCTTCCAAAGTTTCCAAACAGGTCCAATACTTAGCGCCTGAAAGTATCAGTGGAGTGTTGGCAGACATCTATAGGTCACGTGAAGTTGTGCCCAGTGAGGTTGTAACCAAAGCCTTGGACAACGGACAGGTCTGGGTTGACTCCTGGCTGCCACTTAGGGGAGCAGGGAGGGTGGATTCGGATAGATGTTGCATGTGCCGCATGTGCCTTTCTGGTGCTGAGGACTTGGGATGGCAATCGCCCCTGACCGGGCTCACCCCACCCCGAGGTGCACCAAGAGGCAAGGGAGAGAAGCAGAAGCGCCACAAAAAGTCCTTGTGGGATTTGTTCCCGACCAGGGGTCGAAATTTCGACCGAGCCGGTGCTGCCGTTGCCGCCGTTGCCGTTTGCAAACAAAGGCGGGGATCCCGGAGCAAAACCATGGAGCCACAGGTCGTTTCGTTTCTGGAAAGATGGCTCCCAAAGCCACCTCATGACTGAGTCAACTTCAACACTCAAGTCACTGGAGGTGAGACGTGCAGATCAGGAAAGAGACATGATGATGCCAAAGATGAGACCAGCAACGCGCCCATTGAGCAGCAGACGGTGGATTCTGGGCCCTTTTTAGTCAAAATGATGCCACGGGGATGAGGACTAGAAGGTACCGGCTAGCCAACTCTTACTTGCCCTTCAAATACAGTCTTCGGTGTACTCGTCCATCATACTTACATTTGCGAGAAACCACAGGTTTAAGAGACAGATGGTATTCACCACCACAACAGATCAGAACAGGGTCATTTGTAGGTTTGTGAGCCTTGTATATTGGTGACTCAACTATGGTCATCCTTCCAATCCTCTTTCTTCTCAGGTATCAATTCCATCCTTTTTGTCCTGCTGCTTGTGCATCCACATGGTCCTCCTCCTCATCTTCCTCTCCTGCGCGTGTTAGAACTGTTAGCACGGTGTCTCTGTTTCTGAAGGATTTTGGCCAAGGAAGCAGAAACGAAGAAGCTGCACGAACTTCGAGAGGCAGTTGCAAAGTTCAGCTTTGAGGGTCGCAGGAGCCTCAAATAGAAAAATAGGTCCACACTCACCATCGACATGGATTCTGGTGCCAGCTCAAGTGGCTTTACGCATAAATTCTCAATGGAACCTTCATTCCAGACCCATCCAAATGAAACTTTCCAAGCTTTCTACACTGGTTGTCCCTCCTCAGGTGCTGCTCTTACGGCCTTGCAATCGGATATTGATCACCTGCTGGATGAGCAGAGTGAGTCATTTCAGCTGGCAGATGAGCTGAAGCAGCAGCTGAGAACATTTCGTGGATGAAACTGATGAAATAAACTGGGGACACTCGGAAGAGCCGAGGCAGGGAGGAACAGCTGCGGGTCGTTTTAAGGACTGTGGCGATCTCTGGTATTAAGTCTGGTATGTTTGCACACACAAGCCTTGCACAGGTGCCCCCTTTCTTAATAGTACTACCTTTAGATGCAGCCGAGCACAGCCGCAGGTGGAGTGCGAGCTCTTCCTTGGGAGCTGGGGTTTCTTCTGGCTTTGTGTCGCAGCAGCAAGAAGATTCACAGGCATTGCTTCTGTCAAAGACATAGAAGCACCGGAAGTATCCATTAAGCTTGCAACACAAAAGCATAGAGGAGGGCACTATGGTCATCCTTTACCACAAAAACGTGTTGTCAAGCAATGGTCTCAGGTTTGCTTGTGTGAAACAAGCAAGGAAGTGGATTTGGCCTTTTTTCCACCACTCTAACTGCACGTAGCACACGTGCAAGCAAGGAAAGGCCAATGCTTGTCATTGTTTGTCGACAGTTTGACCTTAGCATCCATTCGTCCATGCATATTCGAACAAACACTTCCTTAGAAGAGGGCGGGTGGCTAGTATTCCCAGCTCGCCATATCCTTATTGGTACCTCATCATTAGGCAATACAGCTGTACTTTAGACTGGACCACTGAGCGGTGGCGAGGGTCAGAGTTCAGGGTCATACCTTGCAACCACCTAAATTCTAGCTCTCGATCGCTGCCTTGGAGTTATTTCTTCCAAGGACTCCAGAATCGGGTGCTACATGGCATCATGGCCGTTCCCAAGCATCATGGCCCGTTCCCAAGCTGAGTGTTTGAACCCAGAGAATGCGTGAATCTGAATCAACTTGATGCTAGGATACTAGGAATAGAAGTTGACACTATCTAGAGATCAGCATTGATGTCGCTTGGGTGTACATTTTTCCTGTGATGTCCTGGTGTTTGTGTTTTTGTGTTGCTCAAGCTGAAAAGTGACTCTCAGTAATCTCATTCTTTTTCCAATCTTGGAGCTCAATTCATCATGGCCAAGAAGACCGCGATTGGTATCGATCTTGGAACCACCTACAGTTCCTTGGCTTGACTTTCGGGAAGCTTTTGGGGGATCTTTCCAAATCTGCACCGGTTTGTGAAGGATTTTCAGGACGGTTGGCTTAATGTTTCTCTTGATTGAGTGCTTTCACATTTTAATATACATATGTATCATATGATATCAAAAAATATATATACATGTATATATATATATATCTTTTACATATGTTGTACACGTTTGTAATTTGCAAATAGTTTCACTGAAACCAGGTTGCGTCGGTGTGTGGAAAAACGATGGAGTGGAGATCATTGCCAACGACCAGGGCAACCGAACCACTCCATCTTATGTTTGTTTAACAACGTTTAGCAAATCATTCTGGGAAACTGCAATGTAAAAGACGACTTGGGACATTGCAAGACTGTCCATGATGAAAATGGTGATAGTGCTGGTGAAGGTGCTGTTGAAGGTGATGGTGACAATTATGTTCATGATGATGGTGACGATGGTGACGATGGTGATGATGGTGATGATGGTGATGATGGTGATGATGGTGGTGATGATGATGCTGATGATGATGCTGATGTTGATGTGGATGGTAGTGGGTCATGATAAAGCGTGCATGTGAAGACCTTTGGCCACAGCTCAACAATCACGCACACACACACACAAGCACACAAACATACCCACACACACACACCCACACACACACACACCCACACACACCCACACACACACACTCACATACACACACACACAAATATACGAATACAGATACATGCCACTCCCTTACACTCTTCTTTCACCCGCAGTCCTTTCACAAACGAATCTTTTACACACACAACTTTGTCACATACAGCTTTTGCACACATCCCCTTTCACCCCTCCGCTTTTCCCATACCATCTGCATCTTTCTGGTGCTGCTTCTTGGAAGAAGTTGACATGTGGGGTTATCCGGTCCTCTAATTGCCTGTGAAAAAGATGCAACCTCAGTCAATGAGCGGAAAATGCTTCTACCCATGTCTATTGATGAACACCTTCACTTTATGTTTGAAACCTCTGTTTTTCAATGTGGCTCAAGCACCGCAGCTGCATCTCTCGACTGATCGAAAGCTAAAAGTTATGTCCGGTGCTCCACTTACTGAGTTTTGTGCTGCGCGGTCAAGAGCCCCACGACCGGTGACAACCCCACGGCCGGTGACAGATTACTCACAGGCTCGGTAGAACCGATCGGTTGCTGCAACCAATGTCACAGCTGTTCCTCCCCGCCGATGGGTGAGTGTGCCGCATCACTTGAGCCGACCGACGAACCCTCGACCTTGGGTCTGGTTGCTATCTTACGGCCTTGAAACTGTGGACTCCAAGCTGGCTGGCAAACCACTGTGCTGACTTGGGCGGCGGAGCTCGTTGTTCGGTGAAGGACGATGACCTGTTCGCCGCTTTGCGATGCCACAATCGTCGCGTCGGCGCTATGACCGACTGCCGTAGTTTTGCTGATCCGAATCGGTGGGCACTTCTTCGACTTGGTCATTCGGGCCGCCATGCTGAGATTATTGACTCCTTTCTCAACAACACAGAATTTCAACCTTGAAGAATGTACTTCGAGATCAGATGGCGTCGTCAACTGACTTCTGCTTGGGATTCTTTTGCCGGCGAGGCAAGCATTGGAGCGTAGCAGCAGCTGAGATCATCCACCATTTCCTGGTTATGGATGACCAGGTTGATTGCTGACATATAGAGCACGTTTCTTGCAGTGGTTGGCCTTGTCAGTTGAATTGCGCAATCTGCGGCCATCACTCGGCTGCAGCAGCGCAACCTCATAGCCGCATGGCGCACGTGGCAGAATTTGATCAATTTTTCTTGACGACGTGTAGCAGCGTGGCATACCTCCCCCACTGATTAGAAAGGGTAAGCCAACCTCCGTCTCTGTGCGCGAGGTGCAGTTTTCCCATCATCGAAATGTTGGATGTTTTGTGACCAATCAACATCGATGTCTCCAAAACCTCCATTCGAGACTCCTTGAGGTTCTGCGTAGAGGGCTTTTATTGAATGAAATCTCTAACCAAGACCTTCAATTGGCAACCAGAATTTTTTGGAGTCCCCACTTTGACCCGCGTCTTGGTCTGACACGTAACATTCGAAGAATTCATGAGCTCCTTCAGGAATGTGAAGACACGGAGCGTAAACTTCGGCTCATGGCTTGGTCTGAAAAGATGAAGGACGATAAAGCGGCTCTGGCTTGGCTTCGCCGCAAGCCGCAATTGACCACCGTGAGTGTGAAGACAGACGACAATGGACCTCTTTCAGCTTCAGGCCATAGCGAATATAGCCACTTTCTGGAAACGAATTTGGCATCGTCCCTCCCTCGATGTGGACGTGCGGCCAGAGATTCAGCAGCTTCTTCCAGCAAGAAATCCCCAAAGATGGGAGCCGTTGACTGGCATATACCTAAAGCGAGCGGCGTATGACAGTCGCAATAGGGCGGCCGGTCTGGACCGTTGGACACCTTATGAAATGACGTTATTCAGTATGGCTATGTGGGACGCTGTTGCTGATTTCTACAATTTTCAGTGTCTTCGGTATGGAAAGGTGCCTGACATTTGGAAGTGTTTCAAGCAGGTTCAGATTGGAAAAGGCGACTTGTCCCCAACCGATGAATATATGCATGTGCAGCTCAGCTCCGCCCAATTTGCGTCTCTAGTCTGATGTGGCGAGTATGCCACAAGGCACAGTTTCATCATTCCGATGCCCAGGCCTGGATTCAAGATGTTTTCCCTTCATACTTTTTTGGGGGAATAAAAGATAAGGGGGGTTTAAAGATAAGGGTACTGACGATGCGATCGCGCCCCTGTTGTTCAAAGCCCACCAAAATTGGTTGATTGGAACTCTTGATTTGGCTAAGGCCTTTGATGTGACTACCCCGAAATTGGCTACCAGAATTTTCGAAAGATGCGGAATGCTTCAAAACATAGTTTCTCGCCTCGGAAGTTTGGGAGGATCAAAGGAGATGGATCCAGTACTTTGGTGAAATTTCCCCTGAACATGAGACTGTCCGACAAGGTCTTCCCCAAGGGGACAGTTGGTGTATGTTAGCTATGTTGGCTGTCCTTTATCCCTGTGTTGTTGCTATCAAACGTGAACTCCCTCATGTCGAACACGTTCTTTCTGCGGATGATCGAAGTTTTGCTGCTCCGTGTGCGCAAGATGTCCCCCTCATTGCCAGCTCTGGAGGCAGTGGGCCCAGAGAATGGGCTTGAGGGAAAATCCTGCCAAAGCGCAGTTCTGGCATCAAACAAGTGCAGGCCGAAAGGCCCTTGCGAATGCAGGATGTCCTCCGGAGCAGATCAAAATTGATATGAAAATTTTGGGGTGTCATTTTCTTTCCAAGCAGAATCGCAAGATTAATGCCTCCGCATTCGCGCGTTGCCCGGTTCCATTGCCCGACACTCCAGACTGGCTCAAATGACCATGTGCCCTAAAGCTTCTTGGGGCGGGATGGGTGTGTAAGAGACCCTCTATTAAAGATTGTAAACCTTTGCTTCAAGCTTGCAAAAAGCTCTTGAAATGGCCCAAACATGGTTCTATCGATCTTGTTCTCTTGATATAAGGTCACCATTGGGATTTTCGTTTTCTTGCCACTGCCAATGTGGTGCGAAGAGCAGCCAGCTTGGCTTTCAAACGTGGCCTCCGAAGATCTCGGGGCTGACCGGCCCAATCCGTGTGCAGAAATCCGTGACGAGCCATGGTCATGGACACACGAAGGCATTGATGCTCGTTTTTCCTTGAATCCCAGATTGCGCGCCTGGTGTGATGATGGAAAGTTGTTACAGCATCAACTTCGCGAGTCTTGGAGATTTCTCCGTTTTGAAAAGTGGAAGCAATCTGGCCGACGAGATACTCGCGGCTGCGAAAACATTTCCTATGACACCAAACGATTAAGTTATCTTTGTAAACAAAATCTAACCTCTCATGAGTTTGCTATCACTTGCGGTGCGGCTGTCAGCCCGGCAAGATACTATGGCATGCTTGCTAAGCAGCCTGAAGCCCGTAGAAATATCCCTGGTTGCCCCTGGTGTGGAATGTTTGTCCAACCCTTGATAATCCCATTCTCATTCGATTTGGTTGGCCTTCTGCCCCGAAAGGCTTTGAAACCTTAAAATGGCTTGCGTTGGTGCGAGCTAAGATCTTGGGGGATCGCCGTCCCCCCTGCTAGCCCCACCCCTTCCCCCGAAGGTGGAACATTTGAGGCGTCAGGCCCCACTATGATGTGCTGTGGTCGCCGTCTCCGTCTATTTGCAAAAAAAAGGGCAACCGAACCACTCCATCTTCTTATGTGGCTTTCACAGACACGGAGCGACTTCTTGGTGATGCCACCAAGAATTAGGTGGGGGTGGCATGCCAGACCGCCAAGAGGTCACTTCGGGCTTCAGCTTTTCGGCTGGAGTACGAACTGTAGCTTTCATCTGGATGCTGGTGCTAGGGAAGCCCTTGATCTGCGCTGAAGCTGTGAAGTTTCCTTGGCAATGTCATACATTTGGGCTCTCTGAGACGGTGTATGACATGAACAACCTTGAGCGTGAGCTTTTACAGTATGACCTCGCTGTTGAAACCAAGGAGGAAATCGGGCTCTTTGAGCGCTATGTGAAGGTGCTTTTTGAGTATGCCATCGCGTTCGGGCTCGGCATTGGCAGTGCTTTCTTGCGTCTGTTTGGGTTGGCTATCAATGGCAAAGTTGCTTTGAGGAGCAAATTGGAGAAGGAATAGAAGACCTTGATGTGCACGATGGTGGCATAAGGGATGTGAAGCAGGCTGAGATCATGGTCATAGGAGGTCAGAAAGGCCCACGGGGTATGGTCACGATGGATCTCGGTGGAGCAGCAACCTGTGGATGGCGAACACTTGCTTTCCTGATTTGTTGCGTCAATGGCAGGTGGAAAGATGAGGCACTTGCACATAGACTGCGTGCTGAAAGTTTGGGCAAGAGCCTGAGGCGTCAGATCCAAAACGATGTGCTGCACCAGGACACCGCCTGGATGTCCAATTGGGTGCCTGATGAGAAATGGAATGATGTGACGGAGGGCGGGCCCCCTGCCCAGTCACTTGAGCAATTCAAAGAGGTCCTGACCCGACCTGGACGTTGGATTTGTCAGCTGGAGCTGCAATGCACATCCACAATCAAGCCAGTACACATTTGTGTTTGGCAACTTCGTGAGGCAGATTGAGTGCGAATTGCCTTCTCCTCACCGGACAATCCTACGGATTGCATTCCTGTGATCCATGTCTCTTTATGTGGAGGACGCTGCCACTCATCAAAGACGGCAGAAACCCCTATCTATCCTTTGACTTTGATCTCCTTGCGTGGGCTGCAAGACTTTTGGATCAGTCACAGGATGGAAACTGAAATCATTGAAGAAACCGGTGAACGTGCTGATGGATTGGTTCTTCGTGGTGGTGCCGGGATAGATGCTTCTCTGACATCAGTGAAGGCAACCAGCAAAAGAAGGATCAGCACACTAATCTTGAAGGAGGAGGCTCAGAAGTTCCACAGATTCGTGCCAGGAACCTTTTTCTTGGCTCTAGCTTTTATCTGGATGATGGTGCTAGGGAAGCACCTGATGTGCGCTGAAGATGTGAAGCTTCCTTGGCGTTGTCATGCATCATGGCTCTTTGTGACGGTGTATGACATGAACAAACCTGAGCATGCGCTTTGACAGAATGACCTCGCTTTTGAAACCACTGAGACAATCGGGCTTTTTGGGCGCTTTGTGCATGTGAATGTGCTCTCTAAGTTGGACATTGTGTTCGGGCTCGGCATTGGCTGTGATTTCTTTGCGCTGGTTTGGGTAGGCTATCACCTGCAAAGTCGTTTTGAGGAGCACATCCGAGAAGAGAAAGAAGATCCTGATGAGCACAATGGTGGCATTAGGGATGCAAAACAGGCTGGAGCGACTTGCCTACGAGGAGGTAGTGGAAACCGGAGAACAAAGAACAGGCTTCGAAGAAAGCAAAGAGAGATCAAACTGAGGCAAAGCTGTAAGAGTGATGGGCAAAGTGTGGGCTTTTGCGAACCACTCCAGAGGCAGACTCAGGAGGAGCAGCAGAGGCGTGATGAATCTGAGGATCCGAGTGAAGAGGACACAGATGGAGAGACTTTCAGCCAGGAGGAGGATCATTGCACTCCTACGCAACAAGGGGATTGCAGTGACAGCGAACTTCTGGAAAGGATGCTTGAGCCGAGTTGGATCGAAAAAGAGTTTGCCTCCCCTTGGGAGCAGATTCCTTTTTGCAGTGAACAAGTCGAACAGCAAGAACCTGGTGAATTCATGGAAGCTGGAGCTGTCATCTCTGTGCAGGAAATGGAAGACAAGGTTTTATTTCAGGATGGATGCAGTCTCAATGCGAGTTTTGATGAGGATGAAGAAAGTCAAAGTTGGGTCATCCCTTCAGGTTTCGTATTACGACAAGTTCGACTTTATCGATCTTTTGATGCATGAGGGCCATGAGGAGAAAGAGGGTGAGACCGAGGAGCAGGATGGGATCATTGATCAATTCCTCGATCTGCTTACCGTTTCATCTGAGAATCCTGACCTTCGAAGAGGAGCTGGAGGTGCAGCTGCGACCAAGCGGAAGAGAGAGCTGAAGGAGGTAACTGAGGCATTGACCAAGTGGGTCACTGAGGCCGATGAAGATGATGAAGATCAGGCAGTGGTTGAGTTTCTTAGAAAGGTCACTGATGAGTTGAAAGGCAAAGCAAATCCTAGGAGGAATGAGGCAGCGCAATTGCTTTCAGAGGCGTTGGCGAGCCTTCAAAAGGATGATCATGCAAAGAATCAAGTCAAAGGAGGAGAAAGAGCACAGACCTTCTTCAAGGCTTTTGAGACAAAGTTTGAGAAGGTCGACAGGCAAGACAAAGGAAAAGGAAAAGGAAAACAGAGAAAAGGTAAAGGAAAAGCAACTGATGATGCTGTCCCGAGATTTGATCTCTCGAGGATAGCCCCCAAGGCGGAGATTGCAACCTGGCAACATATTGCCTACTGTTTGGAAAATGGCACTGTACCTAAGGGTACAGTTGCGGTGTGCAAGGATGCGCATCAAATACTTGAGTTCCAAGCTATGGCCAAGACGCTGGAGTTCAACAAGCGTATGAAGCTCATCGCCAAAACCAAAGAGGCTGATCCTGAGGCCCCAAACTCGTGCAAAGTCAACTTACCCTACATGGGCAACCTTGCCACTGTGGAGGCTTTGGTGGCTGACTTGAACCAGGGCGAGAAGATCGCAATGAAGGGTGTGAAAATCAAAGAGGTGGAAGACTTACCTCAGCGGCCTGGATCGGAGGAGGTCGTCACCATCCGGGTGACTGGAGTCATGAAATTCATTTCCAAAGAACATCATGACACCATCTACAAGTTTCCGGAGTTCCTGCTGAAGTTGGCTGATGTGGACATCAAGGATGTCAAGACCTACAAGTGGGATTCTGCTCAGGGATGCATAACAGGTTATGCCAACCTGCCAGCTGCTAAGGTTAAGGGATTCCTGAAAACAAGTGGCTACGCTGGTATGTTCCTTGGACGTCTTGCTCAGGATTGCTTCAAAAACTTTATAATACCTGCCAAGCACTACTTTGCCCACAGGTTTTTCCTCCACCAGAACGCTGGTCACTGGTTCCGGCGCCACCACATCCAAAGTGCCTGAGCTGACAGAGTTTGCTGTCATCACCGCAAAATACATTCGCACATGTGCCACTATTTTGAAACAGTATTTGCTTGGTGTACGCGCTGCGACTTCAGATCACAGTGACACCGCCACTGTGACGCAGCCATGAGCATCTTATTTACTGTCAAGTTGCTGTCATCCATGCATCCCACCTGCGCCTACTTCATCATGTCCCGATTGTTCATGTGCGCGCGCGTAATGATAATAATCAGAACAATAACCTTTCTAATCTTCCATCACCATCCCGCACAAGACTCTGCCTCACAGCATTTGCTGCCAGTTCTACCGCATTATACGCCCACCGGGAGTTATTTCGCACTCATACTACTCATATTCTTTCCCAATGAAATCAATGCACATGTTTCCACAGTTGTTGAACCATTTCCCCCAGAATCTTACGCCATCTTTCGTCACCATGGGGAAGCTGCAACCCAAGCCGCGCAAGTATATCCGAGCACGCGCCAAAAAATTTTTCAAGGCCTGTCTTGTGTTGCTTTCTCCGGACCTTGACACTGCCAAATCCCTTTCATCCAGGCTTCTGCCAAACAACGGCAGTGCTCAACTTACCGACATGTCTGGTGGACCCTGCGCCATTCTGCCTGCAGAACACGTAGCGGGCCACAAACATGGCCAAAGTGGCGGACCCTTGGCGGGTGGTTTATTCGGCCTGCCAGGCACCACGCTTTTCAACACAATGCGCAAGGTAACATATGTACCCGCACACCCAGGGCCGTTTTTGAAGCAAATTCTGCAGCACCCAAAACTGTTCTTTTGGTAGGTTCATTTTGAAGTGGCAAACAAAATTTTGGTGAAGTCGCGTTGAGCATGCGTGCCCGGGTGTTTTGCGTCACGTGTCATACATGTGACTGCGCCACCAAAGCAGCATGGAGAACGGTCCGTGTTGTTCAAGGCAGTTCGACGCGCTCAATGTAAAAACGGATTGGGACATTGTAAGCTTGATGATGAGGAGGATGGTCATGACGATGATCATGATGATGACGCTGCTGCTGATGGCGGGATGACGGTGGTGATGATGACGATGAGGATGGCGATGGCCATGGCACTGATGATGACGATAGTGGGCGAGCATGATGTGCGGTCGTGATAGGTGACGATGACTGAGATTTCGAACAAGATTTCAACGATAATTACGACCGTAATTATGTTTTGTGCGTGTCATCACCAAAGAAAAGGGCGCTGGACTCGCAGCCTGGTACTGCAGTGATACGTCAGGAAACAGTGTTGTTTAAACAGCTGCCTCTGTTGCTGACAGCTGTTCGATTGCTTGCAGAAACCAGCGGAACGAATTTCCAAAATGAATCCGTTTTGTTTCGGTTTCAACTTGTCAGTTGAGCCATCCCAAGGTCTTTGATGCAAAGCGTTTGATTGGCCGCAAGTTTGCGGACCCCATCGTGCAGGCCGACATCAAACTGTGGCCTTTCAAGTGCGTAGCTGGCCAGGGTGACAAGCCGATGATCATCGTCAACGCTCAAGGGGAGGCGAGACAAACACCTACAAAAACCGTGAAAAAAACAATACATGAACTATTTTATCCTATTGTCCACAGGTAATTTTTTGTATGTTGAGGAGAGCAACTTGTCATGATGTCTTCATTGTGTTTGTTGTTTTTGACATGTGCATATATTACGTTTTTTGTGTTTCAATTTTCAACTCGGCGTGAACTTGCGGACATGGCTGAGCCTTTTCTTTCACATGGCCTCAGGAGAAAAAATTCCACCCTGAAGAGATNTTGCGGACATGGCTGAGCCTTTTCTTTCACATGGCCTCAGGAGAAAAAATTCCACCCTGAAGAGATCTCTTCCATGATTTTGTTGAAGATGAAAGAGACCGCTGAGGCTTACTTGGGTACCAAAGTGAATGACGCAGTCGTCACCGTGCCTGCTTACTTCAACGATTCTCAGCGTCAGGCCACCAAGGATGCAGGCACCATTTCAGGCATGAACGTGCTGCGCATCATCAACGAGCCTACTGCTGCTGCCNTTACTTCAACGATTCTCAGCGTCAGGCCACCAAGGATGCAGGCACCATTTCAGGCATGAACGTGCTGCGCATCATCAACGAGCCTACTGCTGCTGCCATTGCTTATGGCCTTGACAAGAAGGGCACGGGGGAACGAAATGTGTTGATCTACGACATGGGTGGAGGCACTTTCGATGTGTCTTTGTTGACGATTGAGGATGGAATTTTTGAGGTGAAGGCTACCGCTGGTGACACCCACTTGGGTGGTGAAGACTTCGACAACCGAGTGGTGGATTTCTGCANGGATGGAATTTTTGAGGTGAAGGCTACCGCTGGTGACACCCACTTGGGTGGTGAAGACTTCGACAACCGAGTGGTGGATTTCTGCATGCAGGACTTCAAGCGAAAGAATCGTGGCAAGGACATGACAGGCAACCAGCGTGCCATCCGACGTTTGCGCACTCAGTGCGAGCGCGCCAAGCGCACTTTGTCTTCTTCCACACAGGCAACCATTGAAATCGATTCCTTGTTCGAGGGCATCGATTACTCCTGCAGCTTGTCCAGGGCACGATTTGAGGAGCTGTGCATGGANTTCTTCCACACAGGCAACCATTGAAATCGATTCCTTGTTCGAGGGCATCGATTACTCCTGCAGCTTGTCCAGGGCACGATTTGAGGAGCTGTGCATGGATTACTTCCGCAACTCCATGGGTCCTGTGGAGAAGTGCTTGAAGGATTCTGGCATTGACAAGAAGAGTGTCCATGATGTGGTTCTGGTGGGTGGTTCCACCCGTATTCCCAAGGTGCAGTCTATGATCCAGGAGTTCTTCAACGGCAAAGAGCCCAACAAGTCCATCAACCCAGATGAGGCCGTGGCTTATGGTGCCGCTNCGTATTCCCAAGGTGCAGTCTATGATCCAGGAGTTCTTCAACGGCAAAGAGCCCAACAAGTCCATCAACCCAGATGAGGCCGTGGCTTATGGTGCCGCTGTGCAGGCTGCAATTCTTACTGGTGAGGGCTCCTCTGCAGTCCAGGATTTGTTGCTGTTGGATGTGACTCCGCTGTCCATGGGCCTGGAGACTGCTGGTGGCGTGATGACCAAGTTGATCGAGCGCAACACCACCATCCCAACCAAGAAGGCACAGACT
>BGPT01002321.1:45925-56262 GCA_003297045.1 Symbiodinium sp. clade C Y103 | reverse complement strand
TGTATGTATGTATGTATGTATGTATGTATGTATGTATGTATGTATGTATGTATGTATGTATGTATGTATGTATGTATGTATGTATGTATGTATGCCAGGTTAGCGAAAAAAATATAGTGGAGAAATTGCTACGTTTGATTACCGGAGAGTACCCATTTACAAGTTTTCCCTTTGTGGGATGCTCATGTCCCTGGAAACAGGCATGTGACACCAAAGCTATGGGCACATGCATGATACCTGGAGTCAATGAGTGCCCGTGAGGACCTTAGCCAGTGTGAGGGGATTCTGGGGAGTTCTAAGATTCAAACGCAGAACAAGTGGAAGTGGGCACTCTGCGTTGTTGCGTGAATCCTGTGAGCAGTCGATTTTCTTGGTTGTAAATCTATTTTGAATTCAACATTTGTCACGTGATGGAACAGTTTGTCCATGTTGGACACCCGAAAGGCTTTTATCTCTGCTCCTTCAGCCTGGCCCAGGTGGTCTTCCAAGTGTACAATGGGCACTTGCTTTTGCAGCAAAGGTTACTGCGGGGTGGAGTTCGGGCCCCAAGCCGACGGAGTTTGGTTCCTCTGTTTGTGATTTGTCAAGCGATTGGGATAGGGTCAGGCCTTCAAGTCTTTCCCAGGTCTGCACTTGTTGTGAGAAACTCCTTATCCATCCAACACAGATCAGAAGTGGAAGGTACTTCTAAAGCATTGTTTTCTTTGACCAAGGACTCACCCTTCATCCATGGGATCATGATGGCCTGTTGCCCTTGCCCCTCTGCCTAAGTTCCACCTGCAAATTCCGGACCTGCACCTTGGGTGCACAACCGCCACCTTACGTGGCTGGAAATCTGGCCTGAACCTGAGAGTGGGATGCCTCTCGGGCCACCCCCTAGGAGATCACAAGATACTTTCAACTGCAAGGTAGTAGCGAATGAGGATTTCTTCACCAACACACCAACCAATTCTATCTTAAGGTATAGAGGGTGGGTCACAGATTGTGAAGCAACTTGCACTGAACCGCCTCTTAGACTACTAATGAGACTTAGGATATGAAGTACAGGAATTTAGATAATACAGGTTGGTTCTTGTGATTTGCAATTGATGTGGGTTTCAGGTCCAGGAGTTTGCAAGTCTCGGCGGTGAGATTCCGCCCTACAATGTTAGCGGCCTCAGGAGGGAAACAATGAATGCTGTTTTTTTGTGTCTTTCGTAAACAAACGACCTATAGGACATGACATGTAAGACACATTTGCTGCTACTAGTGTTCGACAAGTAGCTCCAACTACCTCATCCTGTTACTTTCATACTTTCATCCTGGTAACGTTCAAACGTTCAAGGTATCGTGGACATATGTCAAAAGTTGCTTCATTCGCACAAAATCTACAAAGTGCGGAACTTTCATTGCTTCATAGGATGTTCAGTTTCTTCTTTTCGGATCAACAGGTGTGTAGCCATTTCGCATTGGCATGACTCATTCTTGGCCTCCAGCGCACCCCTGAGGCGGAGCAAGAGGAATGGGTGGTCTTCATGAATGGCTGCGGCAAGTTGCTTGCCCGGCCTGTGTAGCTGGAATCCCTTGATGTCCTGCGTGCATTCTTCCATGAAAAGGCACTGGCCAATTCAGCAATTGTGGTGTTCATGACACAATGTTATCTTTGGTTCTCAAATTTTCGTAGACCACCTATGGATACATTATATCATGCATTGATCAGGAAAGTTGCAGAAGCTTGGGCAACCATGGCAGCCAACCTCCTTATTCCCAGTAAATGCTTTGTAACGATTGCCAGGCCGATGTTCGTGCTATGTTTGGGAATGTCCATTGCAAGAGTCTCAGTGTTGCAAGCCTCAAATAAATTCTGTTTTGGCATGCAGCGTTTGTCGCCATTTTCCTTTCCAAATTGGGAAAGAATGGGCCGTTGCCCCTTCCGCAAGAGACATGACCAAGGCAATCCTGACATGCGTGTGCATTTGTTGCCAGCTGGAGTGCGTGCCTGGGTGGCAGGGGTAGCAGGTCCTGAGTCTTCACGAATCCATCAGCATCTTACCTGTTTCTTTCTTGACTTCACACGGCGCTTTTTGGCGACAGCGCTATTGGACCTTTAGCCAAGAATGCACACAGACTTAAGCTCGTACTGTTTCCTGATTGGCAAACTTTTCACAGAAACTTTGTCAAGGCTTGGCACCCCAAAACGGGGCTTTAGAATGCTTTAGATAGTTTCTAAGATTCAGCCAGTAGTGGTGACAGCAGCAAGCAACACGCGGGCGCTGTGCACGGTCGTCGAGACGCCAATCCGCAAAGTGGCAAAGCGACAGACATTTCTGGCTGAGGAATGCAGCTGGTTCCCTACGTGTGGGCCTCGAGTAATGCCTCCTCGAGCTTCCACATTTCTCCAGTTTCTGATTTTTCTTTTGGGATCTGATCTCTACAGATATCAATAGATCCACGTTGGATTCATGAAATTCATCTACGCTGTCAACCACATGCTTATTCACACGTCACACTGTGGATATCTCAGGGCTCCAGTGGTCCTCCTGTCGCTTTGTGGCGTCACAGCCCCTGACCCAGCAGTGGTAAGAACAGCTCCTGAGAGGGAGAAGATAGGAGAAGCGCAGGTGAAGTCAAGGGCTTGTGCGACAGTCAACGGATGAACTTTGCGTGTTGCATGCTGGATAGACCAGGGCAAGTTCAGGACTCACATGTTTTCATTGTATTCGTGGAGTCACAACTCATGACATTTGACATTTTGTTTCGACACTGGCATTTTGAAGAAATGGTAATGAATCACCCATTGAGATGAAGAGCACAGAGCCGAGACCCTTGGCTGAGGTTGCAGTGATTGTGCTTGGCATTGTGACACGTCCCAGCCTGAAGAACATGTTTGACTCTTAACGTGTTGATTTGCCAAGCCTGTCGTGTCAGAGAGACAGGCATGTAGCAACTGTCGGTTCTAGTCCATATTTGTACTTCCCTTGGTGGAGAAGAACAAGTGGAAGGCAACAACCATTCC
The DNA here is from genome assembly GCA_003297045.1 of Symbiodinium sp. clade C Y103. Lineage (NCBI taxonomy): Eukaryota > Dinophyceae > Suessiales > Symbiodiniaceae > Cladocopium > Cladocopium sp. clade C. Next base: position 53,267 of record BGPT01002321.1, on the reverse strand, counting down.
GGATGTGTCTTTATCGCTCACAATGTTGATGTTTGGCTTGATGATCTACCTATGCTGCGTGCCCTGCTCAAGAGTTAGTCGAACATAACAACGCCCAGAGCAAGGAAGGTAGATCGACGATTAGTTGAAAAAAAAACACGAGAAAAACATGTTCTTCAGCTGTAGCCGCAGATGGGTGAGATTCGTTGTTTGAGAGCTTCTGGTGCTTGGGACAAGTTTAGTCGCAAGGAACTTGCACGTTTCCCAACAGATCCAGAGTGGCTTCCTCACCACAACCCCCGCCATGGCGAGCTCCGGTTGCCCGTTGCGAGCTGAAGCCAAGCCCACGAATGATGGATGTCGGGGCGCCCAAATCTGCCACAGCAGGGTTTGTTTTGGAAAGTTGGGGTAGACTTAAATTGAGGACCATGGTGATTAGTGATTAGGTTAATCTGATGAACATGGTACCAGCAAAGTAGCAAACTCTGAGGGTTGTCAATTATGTACTCACGTCGCTCCGTGACGAATACCGCCCGCACCAAGTTGCTAGTGGGGGGAAGATGGGGGAAGGCTTTTGGAACTTGATTGAGGGTTCGCAGCTGCGGCTGTGGGTTTCCCGACAGTCTTGCTGTTCATTTTGTGATTGCGCAGGCAGGCTCGAACAAGAGTTAAAGTGCGGTAATATGCGGTAATGCTTTGCTCTGATCAGAAGGTTTATACTCTTGTCGGCACGTCGTGTCCGATTTTTGGAGCTATGTAGCATGCATGTTTTCGTGGCAAGTGCAAGACGAGTCAGGACTTTTGGAGGCTCAGAATTCGTCTGGGTGCAGGACATCGGACACATTAAATCCGTGTGGCAGGTGCAGTACTTCGTGCAGCATGGCGCTAAAACGTTGGCAAGCGCTGGTTGACATGAGAGGTTGTAATTGGGGCTTGACAAGTTTGGTTGGTGGGCTACGCCTTGTGGTGATTTCATTTGTCGACACGGTGATAATGGTGTGGAACAATATTTTCATTTGGGCTTTGACAGCATCAGCATCTTGCGCGAGAGGGTGATTGATGCCTTCCGAGTTTTGGAGGTGCAACAATTGACATGAGGATCTTAGGGTACCACTTTTTGAATCAATCAGAATCCAACCGTTTGATGGCATCAAAAATCGTGTACAAAGTATCCGCGCCTTGCCCGGCACGCTTGCTCGAAAGTCCCGCTTAGCTGGGATGACAATGTGTCCCAAGGCTAGCTGGGGTTGGAGACCACCTTTCTTGCTTTCAGGCGTGTAAGACGCTTTTCAAGTGGCCTTAGCATGGCTCTCCTTTTGATCCAAGGGCATCATTGGGACTTTCGTTTTCTTGCCGCTGCTACCACGATTCGGATTTGGCACAGATTTTCAAAAGACCCAAGTGCTTTGTTGGTTGGCCGGCCAAACTCTCTGGTCTCACACCGAACATCCGTGACAGCATGGCAGATCTTGGTTGGGAAGGGAGGGGAGTCAGACAAACCTTGCTCATGGACGGAGAGCCGCTCCTAACCTTTACAAGCAATCTTTCTAACCTCAAAGTTTCCCTGTCTAACCCCTACCATGAAGTTCAATACTAACTTCAAAATATTGCTAACCTCAAAAATCAGTTAACTTTAAAATACTGCTAATCTTTATGAATGCCTAACCCCAGGGTGTGGCTTTACGATTCCGGTTTGCATGGCCTATGGATTGGTCTTCCACAAGCAACTATTACTTCGAACTTTCCTTCCTTTGTGGGACGGGTTTGCTCAAACTGGTAATTTCACAGAAGAATGAAAGCACTGGATGCACACTTTTGTAGATAGTACTGGATTACATTGAATAGTTTTTGTTTACTGAGGATTTAAGCTGATCTGTGCCGGCCGATCAAAAGCCATTTGCGGTTCAACCCGTGCCATCTCGAGTTGCATCCTTTGTTTTGCCTGCGAAAGGGAGGTTGCTGTTGGCCGTGAGTATTGCAGCTCCAGATTTGAAGTGAGGCTTGGACCCCTAGAAGGCATTTGTTCCAAAGGAAAGCGGTTCTTGTTTTTGGAGGCTGGGAATCTGAATCTTGGCCATTTGACCGTTTGACAGACAGCTTGGAAGTGAGTTCGTCAGAAGGTGGGATTTCATCCCTGACCACCATCTCTTGGAGAAGCCTACCCTGCAGCTCATGGGGGTTTGCATCTCGAAGCATCGTGCAGAGTCTTTGGTCACGGCCTCGGATGTACAGCTGCTTCTGCGTGCGTGCAGCCTGGCAGACGACTACAAGTTGGTTCTGGTGAAAACGTGGAAAGTTGGAAAGCAACCAAGGCCTGGGTACAAATGTTTTTCTTTGAGAAGAGATCGTTTGGGCATTTCGCTTGACTTCGCATGCACGAGCCAGCTGATTTTCTTGTGCCGTCGATTGTCGTCCAAAAGCAGTTCCAAACCTCTGTCGTCGTCAGGGGAGCCCCGCTTAAGGTGGACAAGAAGCCCCCGGCAGACCCAAGCAGGGTGGCTGCGCGCCAGCTGCGTGCTCCCAGCTTGAAGTTGGCAAGAGCCACGGATCTGTTGAATTTTCTTGGGAGGGAAAGTCAAGCACGCGGGTCGAAAAACTTTCCTGTGGCTGACTGGCTCGACAGATTCCCAACTCCAGCTGGCGTGACAACAATCGAACAGACCAAGGTCCACACCTGGGAGGGCTTAGAGCAACTATGCCAAGCAGGTCGGTTGCAGATCCTTCGATCGGCAGGCAGCCGATGGAATTTTGAAAGTTGGACTTGTGTCCTTCCGTCGTAGTTTTTTGGCAACAGCGCAATCACCGCCTAGTCGCGATGGGTCAGACTGGTGGTGGCGTCCCCGGGCCAGCCAAGACACGCAAGAATTGTGTAAAATGCTTGCGGTGCGTGTTTGTTTGATTTGGACCATTCGATTCTGCAATGTTGTCCTAAAATCAAGCCCTTCGACTGTCTGCCGACAAATATTGGGCATTTGAAGTCACCACCTGCTTCAGGCAAGAAAGATCACCTTCCAATGACGCAGCCAGTGGTCATCGAGTGAGAGCCCGCTGACATCAGGACCGGAGCCTTCATGCTGCAAAGCTGGCGGGAAACCCCTCTCAGACCCATTTTTGAGATGAGAGTTTTTCTTGCACATCGTGATTGGGGCAAGGCTTGCATTTCCCAAACGTGCCGCGAACTGATAGATGTTTCTTTAATGGCCACGGGGGCCTGTTTGAGATTGACTCCAGATGTGAAGTTCATCAAGCCACAGTTGTGTCAGGTTGCACTTGTTGGCATGGTTTCTGAAAGCATGGCTTGTTGATGACGATCCTCGGGCAGTGTGCATGTGCGGTGCGCTGTTTCCAAGCCGTCGACATCTTTTGTGGATGTGCCCTGGCACTGCGGATGCCAGGGGTGACCCTTGCTCCCCCGGACCAACAGAGCGGAAGAAAGATTGCTTGCTTGGATTTAGATGCCTGCGGCGCCGACAGTGTTGGATCCAGCAAGTTTGACCGAAGAGTTAGCAGAAGCCTTGATTACAGTTTTTCAAACGCAATCTGCCACCTTCGTTGCCACCGATGGACCGGGGCAGTGTCAGTCAGATTGCAGCCTTCTCTGTAGTTGCGCCTCCTTTGCAACAGACCTTTGCTACGGGAGTCCCTTCAGTTGGTCAAAGTGCGTATCCAGAACGACCAGATGATGCGGAAGTGTCATGCCAGTGGCTCATGGAGCTTGTTGCTGCCAAAGAGCCCTTTTGCAGCGGGTGCAGGTAGCAATGTCTCACATGGAGGTCGCCATGGCAGAAGCTTCCGCGCGGGCTGCCTGCATTCGCTTGCTGCCTCCGCATGTGACCATCAAGAGACGATTGCCGGGCCACTTGGTCATTTCAATGTTTCTTTGGATGCCAGGTGTCGCTGTCTAAGCCCAGTGCAACTTGGTGAAGCTTCGTCCTGTGGTGTTGCAGGGGTTCTACGGGAATCGGCCCCAAGATGCACTTCTTCCACCTATGCTACCTATCATGGGCTACAACATGTGCTGCTCATGGAGCGTTTTCATTGCTGCATCCCACGCTGGATTGCCACTCTTGTGCCTGACTTCGCCCTCGCAAAATGGAGTCATTCCTGGAGCCCAAATGGATTCAAGTGCTGCTTGATAAATCTAGTTGTGGGTCTATGCTGTGTAGATAATGATTACGTGATTAAATTTGTCGACGCTATGGCAGTGGTTTTGAACAAGGTGCTCATCATCTTGGTCCTGATAATATATAGCTCTGCGTGTTGCATGAGTGGGTGATTGATTCCTGTCCAAGCCGTCCGCATTTGCTTTGGACCATTTTTTTCCGGGGGTTTCTTTGCCTCTCTGTTTTCTTTTGAGGTTTTCTGATTTTGGAGCAACAGAAACGGGAACAGCAACAAGAACAAGCCCAAGAATCAGAATCAAAACAACAAGAACACAACAACACCAGCATCAGCACGATGCTGCAGTGGCAGCAAATACTAGAAGGAGCAAAAGAGCAAGCAAAAGAACAAGCGCAAGAACCAGCAAAAGGGCAAGCGCAAGAACCAGCAAAAAGACACTCGCAAGAACAAGCATAAAACCAAACATAACAACAGCAACAGCAACAGCGACAGCGACAGCGACAGCAACCACCACCACCACCACCACCACCACCACCACCACCACCACCACCAGCAACAACACCAACAGCAACAACAACAACAACAACAACAACAACAACAACAACAACAACAACACCAACAACAACACCAACACCAACACCAACACCAACACCACCACTACCAACAAGAACAAGAACAAGAACAAGAACAAGAACAACAACAACAACAACCACAACAACAGCAACAACAAGAACAACAACAAGAACAACAACAACAACAACAAGAAGAACAACAAAAAATCAAGAACAACAAGAACAACAAGAACAACAAGAACAACCAGGACAACAAGAACAACAAGAACAACAAGAACGACAAGAACGACAAGAACGACAAGAACGACAAGAACGACAAGAACGACAAGAACGACAAGAACAACAAGAACAACAAGGACAACAAGGACAACAAGGACAACAAGGACAACAAGGACAACAAGAACAACAAGAACAACCAGTACAACAAGAACAACAAGGACAACAAGGACAACAAGGACAACAAGGACAACAAGAACAACAAGAACAACAAGAACAACCAGAACAACAAGAACAACAAGAACAACAAGAACAACAAGAAGAGCAACAAGAACAACAAGAACAACAAGAACAACAAGAACAACAAGCACAACAAGCACAACAAGCACAACAAGAACAACAAGAACAAGAAGAACAACAAGCACAACAAGAACAACAAGAACAACAAGAACAACAAGAACAACAAGAACCACAAGAACAACAAGAACAACAAGAACAACAAGAACAACAAGAACAACAAGAACCACAAGAACAACAAGAACAACAAGAACAACAAGAACAACAAGAACAACAAGAACAACAAGAACAAGAGCAACAGCAAGAGCAACAGCAAGAGCAACAGCAAGAGCAACAACACCAACACCAACACCACCACCAACACCAACACCAACACCAACACCAACACCAACACCAACACCAACACCAACAACAACAACAACAACAACAACAACAACAANCGACAACGACAACGACAACGACAACGACAACGACAACGACAACGACAACGACAACGACAACAACAACAACAACAACAACAACAACAACAACAACAACAAAAACAAGAACAACAAAAACAACAAGAACAACAAGAACAACAAGAACAACATGAACAACAAGAACAACAAGAACAACAAGAACAACAAGAACAACAAGAACAACAAGAACAACAAAAACAACAAAAACAACAAAAACAAAAAAAAACAACAACAACAACCACCACCACAACAACCACAACCACCACAACCACAACTTGGTATTTAAAAAACGCCCCCCCTCCGTAGCAGGAACCATTTAGCATTATGCCGCGCTGCTACCACGCAGTGGCCGTGCTCGCGGCAAGATATGATCGCACTCCGCCACCTTTGGCGCGGCGGATTTTTGTGTTTATTTTGCCATTTCTTTTTCTCTTTGAGTTTTTGCATTTTTGCGTCGATCCTGTTTTGTGACGTCATTTGCTTAGCGCGCCACAAAAAACGACAAGAAAATAACGCGGGCAAAAAAACGACATAACAAACGCAGAAGGGAAAATTCGAAAGATAAAAAACGACAAAACTGACAAACAGATGACAAACTAAAAAATGAATTTTCCACTGTTTGCAGGCCTGGCATTTTCCCAAACTTATATAATATAATCCTTCTCAAAATTTTGGTTGTTTTCCCAAATCAGATGATCTTGACAAAGACAACCAATCTTTGGCGCGGGTTGAAAAAATATCCTTTCACTTCGGCCTTCAGGTCCCATGCGTTCGGCGAATGGTGAGGCGCCGTTTGAATGAACAGGTGTTCGAATTTTAGGGTTTTGGGGAAATTTTCACATTGTTCACTCAGGGCGCCATTTCTCTGCCAGTTTCGCCCTTTTCTTCCCTCAGTTTTCTGCTCCGTTGTCTTGTGCTGCGCGCAAACGCTGATGAACACTGTTCATATTTGGCGTAAAGGGCAATCCGCATAAAACAAATCTATTGTGTTGTCCTTTCAGCCAGTGTTGTGTTTAGCCCAGTGTCGCAAACCCTCCTCCCGTACGAAAAAATGGCACCCGTCCAGCTGAAGGTGCTGAATCCTCGAAATATGATGCCTGAGATGCCGCAAACCGCTGCTGCCACTCAGAGCATGGACTTGAAGAAAGACCGTCGCTGGGCTGCTGATTGGCTGCAGATGTCTGAGTGGTTGATGCGGGTGTAGGTGAACGGTCAGCAATGGGGATGCCAAAACCACAGGTTCTTGACGAAATGAATCTTCTTGGTGGATAGTTGACGATAGTTGAGCCGAGGTATTTTCCCCATCCGACCCATACCATCCGATATCTATCTGAATTCTTGCTGGAGTTATATAGGACAAACTCTAGGGACTTTTCAGAAGTTTCTGAGGTGAGGTGTCCTCAATCCCAAAGACTGGAGAGGCCGGCAACTGGGTCTACCCTTCACCTCAGCAGCACTTTGTCGGCAAGTGGTGGGTCCATTGGGCCGTTGCCATCCCATTGTTGAGCCTTAGTCTTGGTTTGGGCATGGGTCAAATTGGAAAGTCCTGAGACCCGCATCACCTTGCATTGAGTTGAGAAACCACATCCCACGTCGGAGTAATCCTTTCCCCCTAATACTAAACCCCTCCCCCCCCCCTAATACTAAACACCTGAGGTAGTTTTTAGTATTAGGGGGGTATTTATTATTAGGGGGACC
>BGPT01002321.1:19665-45702 GCA_003297045.1 Symbiodinium sp. clade C Y103 | reverse complement strand
TAAAAGTCAAATTGGCCAACCACAAATTTCCCAAAATTGGAGATGGACCCTAGTTTTTAGTATTTGGGGTACGTTTAGTAATAGAGGGAAGGGATTAAAGGGTAGTACTTGATGGTCCCTGCATGGTGAACTGATGGGAAATCACAACCAAAATCAATCGGGATTGATGGAAGAAATTCAGTGAACACCAAGGTTCTACCATGCGCTGTTGCGCAAGAACAAGGAGGCAGAAGCTGAGGCGAAGACAAGGAATGTGTTGATGTCCAATGCGATGTACCGAGGACCCAATGGTGGTAAGTAGGGGATGAGTTTCCACCGTCATTCAAAGGAAGAAATCATGATTGATGCACTTCTCTTCAGAATGGCAGTTTTCTCCAACTTGCCAGGCCATGGATGATGTGGTTTACGCTCACAATGTCACCAACGAGAGGTCTTGGAAAGCTGTTCTGGACTGGGAAAAACTGCACTCCAAATCTTGTCCGAGGCTTGACGAAGATTTTTGAAGATATCTGCAATGCAAGATTTCTTCAGAACTTGGAGAGTTGCAATGCTTGAAAGACTGTACCACGCTACTTTTTAAATCGATGCAGAGATGTTAGCCCAAGAGCTGTAGCAAGCCCTCAACTCACTAGGGATACAACAAGTTCTCGAAAAACATAGACATACGTCAAGGACCTGTTCATACCTTTTCAATCTTTTCACGATTCATTTGCAAGCCAAGGACCCCAAGCTTACTCCGCTTTGTTGGGCGACAAAGAGACCTAAGCTGGGGTGGATGGTGGTCCAAGCAGCTGTCGTACAGAGGTGTGCCCTTTGACAGACATGACTGGTTTGTGGAGCCTTGCAGCAGTATTAGTGCAACTTTGCCAATGCAATAAACTATGGCACCCTATGTGGATTCGATTCAATGACAAAGACTTGGGTCACTGGAGCTTTTGCTACTCCCACGAACTTGTTTCCAAGTTGCATCCAAGGACCGATGTGGTCAGCGCACAGTGCGCTATGTGATTGACTACTACGATGATATCAAAGCAGGCGCTATTAGGGCTGCCAGTCCCAAAGTATATCATGCATGCAAAAGACAAGCTCGTTTCGAGACCTCCATCTACAGTAGTAGGACAACCGGACAAGACATGATCATGCACATGTCCACATATCTGATATACAATATATATATATATATTTATTTATTTATTTATTTATTTATTTGTCATGTATACATATATTTCATCACGCACTAGAGTGACACACCGTTTGTATGTACATATTTAATATGTATCATCAAGAATACATTCATCAAGATATTGTTGTTGAGATTGCTTCCTTTCCAATTTTTATCCATGGAAAAGGACCATTCTTCTTAGCCCTTGAGCCCAGGCGATGCAGAAGATCTGCAAATCACCGTCGAGGCGAGGCCTGCCATCGATACCACAGGAGACCAATATGGGCAGGTGATGTGGGAATTGATCAAAGCATATTATACCAAAAATCGGGATATGTATTTTTTGAATGGGGATTAAAACATGAAACAATTGGATATGACGGGATATGTATCTTTGAAGATTATTTTTATGGAATATACAGTGATATAAGTGATACACATCCATCTACCAGCTCTTTTGTTGTTCATGAGGGTACCAGGGTTATCCATAGCCATGTGTGAGACGGCAAACTGCAAGAACTGATTTTGCTTCATCACCTTGCTGTCTCGGAGAAAGCAACCGCTTTCTGTCTGGAGTTCGAGTCGTGGGAGGTTGCCCTGCCAAAAAAAGCAGGTATGTGACACACATGTGACACATGATAGGCCAGACAGGCAGGTCGTATATCCCACATATCACATATTATTACCTATTATGACTATTATGTATATATCCGAAATATATCCCATATTCCCAGATTTCATGATTGGACCGACATGACCGACATGCCTTGGTCGCAGGAGACTTCTTGGACCGACTCAGAAGACCAGGATGGCAGTTGAAACGAATGTGCCTTGCCGGATTTGCTTCGGGGAGGGCTTGGTTCTGCCTGATGCCCGGATGAATTCGATCTGGATGGTTTGGAGATGTTTGGAGCTTCATTGTCCCTTCTTCAAGATTTTGAACTCAACACTGGATTTCCAACTGCAAGATATGCTGAAGATATGCTGTGATGTACTATTGATGTAAACGTAATGCAGCAGGTGTGATTTGTTTTCAATACTCAACTTCCAAAGGACCCACAGGGCCTTTACCAAGCCTTGCCACCACCAAGGTGGACAGCCTTCTTTGGAGGAGGCGACTTGGCAACTTTGGTGCTGAACCAACCTGCTGCATGACACATCAAACAACAAATGTCTTTCGGTGATCGTTTCGATGATAACATGACTTGACACTTTTGACACTTTTTATGCTATTCACATCTATTAATCTACTACTGTAACTTAATCTCAACCGCCATTTTCCCTAGTGTTATTAACCCCCCCAGGAAAGCATGTTGTAGTATCGGATCCATTCATTTTGGTGGCCTTCGCTGGTTCGCCAAGGCGGAAAAGGCCAATGACCTGTTCCTTGCTGCCGGAAGTGTTGTCACTTGGCACACACACACACACACAGCAATGGGTGTATCCACATATTCACAAGTATCCACAGACAATTATACACAATTATCCACATATCTGACCTCTTAAATTTGAATCATCTAATTGGCACTTTGTCAAGCCGAGTCCTGGCCAAGCAGTATGCTGTGAAGTATGTCCTGAGAGTGCTGCAAGCTTGTCAAGTGGCATTGATAAACATACAGTGTGGTCCAATCAAAGCATAGCTTATGTACAGATTGTAGTTCATGACAATTTTGGCATTATTTCTTGAGCTGTTCATTTGCACATGGGAGGACTGCTTTGTGAGGTCATGTCGGATTGCGTTCACATCGTCGAGACAACCTGGGGCAAAGCCTCAGTTCAATAAACGATTGCTGAGCTCTGCCAGATCTTGGTGTCAGACATTGTTTAAGCTCCCCTCACGTTTATTTGGGAGGCATTGTTGAGTCCTTTCATCCAACACATCGGTCACATGCCTGACACTGTGGGATAGTTCAGAATGATTCTGTTTGATTCCTATGGGCATCCCATGTCAACCTGTTGTTTGGAGAGAGGTCTGAGCGACTTTTCTGGATACTTCTGGGGTTGTGGATACTCCCAAAGCTGGCGGAAGCTCCAATGTTCTCTGGATGGATCTGTCCGAAGTGGCTGACAGGCCTGAGGTGGTCCAAGACGGAAGCTGAGCAAAGCAGTTTTGGGAGTTTTGGCTCCTGACAGTGCTGCTATGTGCTGCTAGCAGTTGGACAGACAGTGTGACTGCAGATTTTCGTGCCAAGAGTGGAAAGGCCCAAAACAGTCCCACGCTGAATGCAGCCTTGCTTGCGAAAGGACAAGCATAGACAAGACGGTTTCATAGACAAGACGGTTTGCTTATGACATGTGGCAAATAAATGCAAATGATGCTTGTCATGTGATTACTGGATTACTGCACTCGTTGCTAGAATCCATTTGCTGCAACATACCAAGTAGAACGATGCTTCTAAACTTCAAGTCCAGTTCAGGTGGCATTGTCGTCAATGAAAACATGAACATGATTGAAGAGCAGCTTAGCAACGGCCTCAACAAGAAGCACCATGTCTGATATTACTCTTGCAGTGTTTGTTCTTTCCAGAAAACCATCCCTGACTCGTCCTTTTTGCTTCTTGCAAGTGCTATTGTGCCTTGACCTTCAACATTTCTGCATGAACCGAGTCTGAAAGTGAATCTGAGTTGGCAAAGTTGTGGGTGCCAATGCAACACATCCGACTTAGAGCCCGTGCTTCCAGTCGGCCCAACTTTGATTTCCTTGTTGGATTCAAGCCTCTGAAACTGTGGAATGAGCTGCAGGAAGAGTCGACAAGACCCTGGATGGCTCTGTTGATCTGGCGTTGGGAGCTCAAAGTTGCAGAGAAGTCGCTGAAAGTCGTCAACTTCGTGACTTCGCTGCGAATTCTTTCCCAGCTTCTCAGCTTCTCCAAGCGGCATGAATGTTCATCTGTCATCGCATCGCAGTACCATCCATGATACTTGTCCGAGGCACAAACTCATAGACATGTGCATGGACTTCAAGGTGCTCGTAGCTGCTAGTGGGTGAATGGTGAAAATACAGCATAACATTATCATAACGAATCGCTTCTTATGGCGATTTTGGGTAGATCATGTAGCTTGCCGTGACAAGATGGTGCCGAGTTTGGCCAGGCAGTTGTGGACGACTTGCCAAACACGTGCAATGGGATGCTGGTACCTTACTGGAGTCGACCTTTTGGCTTTACTGCTGCCTCAAAAAAAGTCACCAAAAGTCACAGAATGCAGAGTTCTTTGCGGTCTCGATATGTAAATGTGGTACCCCACTCAATCCACTTTATTTTTTCATCATGATTTTCACAAAAACGATCATTTCCCTATTGAAACGGTAATTTGCTGGATCACCCAGGGTGCCTGGTGCCAAAGAAGTGATGGCGATGGCCAGTGACAAGGTCCGGAAGCCAGATCTTGGTCAGGTTAACAGGTGAACTTCATGGGAATTTTACCAACTAATACAGGGATGTTATGTGATAGAACCAGATACAATATGATCATTGGGTGTGTCTGAGAATGGGAGATTCATGGGGTGTCTTATTTTCAGACAAACCCAAGTCAATTCTTTGGTAAAACCATGTTTCTTTCTGTTGACACCCACTTGTGTTTGTCCGGAAATGGAGCATAGGGTATCACTGTATACCACAAATTGGTATTTTTTTCTGTGCAATCTTAATTAATGGGCATAACGATGAGAATTGCATGTAATCATTACTATAATTATCATACTCAGTATGCCAATTGTCAAAGTTACTATAATATACTGTAATATGTTCTAGTTAAAACATATCAATATGCTATAATACACATTAATATATTATGATCATATGACACGCTAAAATTTGGCGCATCCCATTTTTTGGACCCAATTTTGACTCGGCAGCCTGGTGTTTCTACCAGGCCAATGAGAAGCTAACAGAGATGAATCGGAAGGCCCTGTTGCAGCCAGCGGCGCCAGTGGCTGTTTCCATGGTCCCCCGTAAAATGGAGGCTTCAAAATATGATGGTTAAACATGGGGTATAAACAGGCTTCCGTTTTTTTGGACATATTGGTTGCTGTTTGGTTTGTAGGAATGAATCACAAGGGCAATATGGCAGGGGTTGAACAGGCCTTGCTACTGATATTAGGGAAGAAGTGCGTGGACAGTCCACAAGACCCATCACCAACATCAGCATGCATGATGTGTACTTCTCGGGTTGTGCAATGTTGTTGAATCCATTGGGCACCCGAACACCAACCAGAGGTTGCATTGGATCTGTCACGGATTTCTCCATTTTCAACAGAGATTTCGTTGGATTCAACAAGTTCTGTTCTCTTCTGTTCTGTTCTGTTCTGAAAGCGTCGAAGCGCCAGAGTTTTCAGAGTTTCTTGCAGAGGTTGATGCCTTCGCAAGGGTAGCGCATTCTGCGAAGTCTGCCATGGTGATCCTGTTGGAGAATTTCGATGTGGTGAAGGCTGGAGTGGCAGTGGCTTCCACAGCTTCCATGTCTTCCAATGTGTTTCATGGTGTCTTCATGGTTTCTTCATGGTGTCTTCCAATGTGTTTCCAGCTTCGAATCTGTTGTTCACCTGGTGCAGATGCTCACCATTGCGGGACCCATGGTTCCACTGATCCTGATGGGTCTATGGACTCTGGCCATCGGCATTGCCACCATCATTTCTTGGCAGAGCAGCAATCCTCATGTGCCTTGACTGATATGCCAAAGGCGGTGCTGGTTGGTGGAAGAGAATATGCATATAGCTATAGAACTGCAGCAAGCTATAGCCTATAGACTTTGGGTTTTGGTACAGGCATTTGAGCAGTCACAACCACGCCAGGTTGCAGTTGGAAACCAAATTTGAGTTTCCAAACAGCATCAACGGCAAGCTTTTGTGGTTGAGATTCAAAAACATTCACCCCGAAAACACAAAACGAAAGTTCCGGACTCTCAAAATTGCACTAGCAAGCTGCGCTTTGTCCAATCTTGACCCTGTAACATCCTGTACCCCATTGCATTTTCGGCTCATACAATCCTGAGTTCGTCAGGTCGCAGAGCGTGCAGATGATGCTGTGATCAGGCAGGGAGGCACATTGGCCAGTCATTGGTCGTCATAATTGGATACCATAGCATGGTGAATTCATTTCATAGTGCAAAAAACATGACCGACGTTTGTGGTCCCTACTTGTAGGTTTTAGATTTTCACACATACCAAGTTGACAAATGGACCACTTTTGGAGTTCATACACCCACCATATTCCATCATATGTTTTGACAGTTTGCTGCAAAGGTTCGGGACTTGCGGCGCATGCTGCAATACGATCGTGGCCAGCATGCTGGCCTGAAACTCGTTGAGTTTCGATGTGCTGACCTTTTGCTCCACCCTGGTTTGGGATCCTCCAGGATTTTTGAAAGAGTTGGTCACCCGTGAAATCAACCTGAAGTGGCTTCACCTTCTGCTAACATGTTGATCGACTCTCCTCTCCATCGTCGCTGATCCGTACCGACAAAGAGCACCATGAACTGACAATTGCCAAACTAATTTCTCTCACATACACAGGGTCTCTCTGTTGTCTGAGGCTAGCGCTTACCTCTTCGTTGGCATCGCAGTAGGGGGCTTCTGCACTCATTTAGACACGAATGCATGGATTCCCAGAGGGTTCCGATTTCGGCATAGAAGCTGCGCAGAAGAACACCCAGTGGTGCAGATTGATGCACTTTTCATGTGGTGGGATGGTGGGAGGATACCAACACCGAGGTGATCAGCTTGGTGAAAGTGGTTTGGGCCTGACCGGGAGTTGAGCAATTCCTGACATGTGTCCGGTTTAGCTAGGAAAACCGGTGGTTGAGGTATACTGTATATTGTTTCTTGGAGAAGGACAACCGAAGACACAAAGATCGTGGGTTTGACAAAGTTTCGCGAGTTTGCTTTTGGCTCATTGAGACGGACCCAGGTGAACTTCACAGAGTTGTCCACAGCCCAGTGCATTGAGGGCCTTTAGGGTGTGAAGCAAAACTGCAGGAAACGGGCTCCACAAAATAAGCCCAAAATGCAGACCTATTCTTGGGATGTCTTGGGGGACTGCTTTCTGTGGGGTTTCGTGATTTTGTGACCAAGCGCCAATGAAACTGATGGCTGGTAGACTGAGGACCGATTTCCCCGTGGTGATCGACCCTGTTCTGGAGGGTGCAGCAAAGTACTACATCCTCGGCAGCCAGGACTCCATATGTTGAAAATTGTTGAAAGCGGGGCTGGGATGAGAGCTCATTACAGTTGATTTCGCCAAGGATATAGATGGTGCAGATGAAAGCAGCATTTTCATGGCATTGGGATTGGGGGACCCTTTAATTTGTTGGACGAGAATTTTCCAGGAGAATCCCATGATTTCCATGATTGAAGACGTGGAGCGCGACGCACACGCTCTCTATTCGGTGGGCGGCGCAACCAAACAGCGCTTGTTCTCGTAAGAAGTTGCTCAATGAGATTTGAGAGAAATGGAATTCCTTTGTAGAACTCTGGCCGTGGAACTTGCCCGGCATGGAACAAAGCTAGATCTGTAAGTCGCAGATTTCTGAATTAGATACCTCCTTCCTCCTTCTATGCCTCTTTTGATCTCAAAACTCTGGAAGTGTCAGGTTGCAAGAAAAGGATCAGTTGACATTTGTGGACGCAAAAGGCATAACAAGATAAACCAAGCCAATGTCCATCTCTTGTAGGTCTACAGCAATGCTACTTGGGCTGTTGAGCCTGCAAAGGCCGGAACCTGGGAAAGGGTCAACCCCGGGAGAACATTGGATTTTGATTGGCAGAAATCTGACGGAACCAATGAGTGTCAAAGGTCAGCCCAAGTCAGAACTGGCATGGACCGTTGAGTCATCATCAATTCTCGAAATACATGTTGAAACTTGAAACATATGTTGATATGCTTCTCCCTTGTGGTTCAATTCTGCACGTTGCACTTTATGATGAGATCTGATGAACTATGGCTATATTAATATACTTATATACATGCAGAAGTAAATGTATATCTATACTATGTGATTTCTGGACATTTTTGAATATTTCCACAGTCAATGTCTCACGCTGAGATGGTTTGCAACGGCGTGAAGAACCTGAACGCTTCTGATGCCATGGATGCCTGTCGCGAGCCGCAGCACCCAGCGGGGCAATTCTTCACCTTGGGAAAGGTAGACTGATGAGGGTTGATGAGGGCCGCAGGTGACCGAGCTCTCAGTCTTTGGGTCATTTTCATGGTTTTTCATGTTTTTTTTTTTCTTATTTGTGTTTCTTTTAGCTTTCACCCTTGAACCTGGTCTCTTTCGCCTTGTTGACCTCGGACAACCTAGTCAATGATTGGAGGATTGGAGCAACTTAGAGGATCTCAGGCTGGCTCGAGGAGGTTTTGTGAGTTGTTGCTTCTTCGGATTGCTGTAGCGCCCGTCATAGATACCATCACCATGGCAACAGTCATAGTGGCAACAGTCATAGTGGTAGTATTCATGATTGTGGTGGTGGTGGTGATGATGATGATGATGATGATGATGATGATGATGATGATGATGGTGACGATGATTGCGAATGGCACTGCATGTTTGTTACATGTCAGTCTATTCGCAACAGCAGAAGACATTTGTTTGTCACTAGCACAATGCGAACATCGTTTGTGAAACAGCCAAGAATATGACACATGGTCCAACATGTTATGCAAAACCATTTGTATAATGTTCCCCTCATGGATTATCATCATTTCCCCTTGCGCAGACGTCCTGGAACCACGCCAAGATCTAATTGAACGAATCTTCCCTGTGAATGGGATCACATTCCCCATCAAATGGCCACAACTGGAGGGTATACCCCAATTTCAGACACACCCAGATGGTCTCTATATTTAATGGATTTTAATGGATTGTAGTGGTCCAGTTGTGGGCTGGGAGATCAAGTCCTGCTGTGACAAGGTCTGTGAATTTTGCAGGGCAGCTCATTGCTGCTAGGTGGGATTCAGGGTTGATGGTACATATATTATATCATGTCATCTCAATAACAAGTGAATCAGTCGTCAAGTTGTCAAGTGTCAATGGCCTCACATCATTCCATGTCTTGTAGAATTGTAGAAAGAACTGGATTTGATGGAGCTCGCACTCACTGGCCAGTAACGTGTATCCTTACTACCGCACCTTCGCCCACGATCTGATGTGTGACAAGATGCAGGGGGCCCAGAAGGCCTCAGAGCCTGACATTCTCAGATGGTCAGTTCCATTCAAGATGCTGTAAGGCGACTGATTGTGGGATATTGACAACAGCAGCTTTCAGGAATCAAAAGACTGGACATCGGCTTTTGAACAGTTTTCGTCAGTTTTCGTGTTTTTTCGTTCAAATCCCGAAAGCTCCCTTGTACAAACCACGGGACTTTCGGACACGAGGCTGCACAGCATGAAATTGCTCATCCTTTTCACGATCGCAGAGCGCTCAGCTGTGATGCCAACCTGGTAAGCTCGAGCTTCAACGACCTTCGAGATTTTTTGTTTCGATGTGTCTTGAGGATCCGAACTTGCAGGAAGTGACTGTTGCCTGAGTCGAATCTACTTACTGTACTTGCAAGGTTGTTGTTTTTGGGCAAGCGGCGTTAATCTTCTGGTGGACAAATACTTGGCTTGCCATCGCTGATACTGTCAGGTTGTGAGCATGATCCTCATGCCACTAGTTGCACTATGTGCGGACATTGATTTGAGGAGAGCACCAAATTGCATGCTCAGTCACTTGCATGTAAGTTCACTTCGAATTCCAGGATCCTTTGACTATTTTTAACTCTACCTTTCGCAGGCAGCCTCATGAAAAGGAAGATCTCAATATTGCAGTGGTCTTCGAAACCCTAATTGTCTTTCATGATACCATTCTTGGCAGCCAGCAGGAAGTGGGAGCGGTACAAAATGGACAACTACGAGGACCACTATGACATGTCGTGCCCCAGAGCCATTGTATCACACTCTCTCACTCAGTAGCAGAGAAAATGAGATACCGATCGAAACCACCAGAAACGACCGGCTCAGGTACGAGGGCCATGAGGGCCATGAGGGCCATGAGAAAAGCCAGTTGCTGGGGGTGTCGCCATCGTCCTTCTCTGGGATGCACATGCCGCAGATGCCGCAGATGCCACACATCCCAGGGATTTCAGGGATGGGTCCCATGCAAACTCCGTCGCGGCAAATGCAAATGCGGCCTAGGGGCAACTGAGCGCAAGATCGACAAATGGTGGCACAAATGGGCAACAGTTTCATGAATGCCAATTCAAAAGGTACGGCAAACTCCTTTCATGAAAGTTTGAAGCTATTTACAGTTGCAGTCTGTGATAGGAAACCAACACAAGCCTGCCAGGCCATTCCAAGGGATAGGAAGTAGGATCACCCACACATCGGTAGTAGTCTTGCTGTGTAGTGCCATTGATACAAACTATTGCAGCAACAAAGGAATGCGGGACAGTGTGGAGTGTTTCACACTTATTGTGCTGACCATGAGGCAGATCGTGTGATGGGGGCTTGAAAACCAAGCTGCAAACCTGTCCTATGCGCGTGCCAACGTACTTTGTGTGTTTGTGCTGATCGTTTTCCTGTCCTCAGGTGAGTGAACGTGGAACAACTTAAATAAGACGGCCTCTGAACTCTGAAGCATCACTGGATCTTTTCCAGCTGTTACTTGGATGTTGGGTTTTAATTTTTGATCATACATGACTTTGTATCCTGGATGTACTTTTGGAATCCTCACTTCTTAGTTGATTTTGTCTGCTCCGGTCTTCAAGTGTGAAATTGTCGGTCCAAAGTCATGGCCGAAGCACTGAATTCCGGGTTGCTGGGCGCAGCGGGACGCAGCAGACAGGGGAGATGCGAAAAAGACCTTACTGGAGATGAGGAATTCATCAGATAGTCAGATGGTTTGAGACTTTGAGAATGTCCATGTGCTTGGGTTCTGGCTGCAGGGGTTTTGACACACCAACAGAATCGGCCTGATTGACCTCGTGTTTGCACTCTGAAGATAAAGACATGTACGACTGTATGACATCTATCGACCTATTGGTGCAAGTGCAAGCATGAATCTGATTGAAACTCTGTAAGGGAGGGCAGCGAAGCTGCAATTCGCCTGATCCCATTGGACTAGGATTCAAGTGTCCAACATGATCTGGTGACTCTGTGAAAACTCGCAGAGCAGTGTAATCGCGAAGGCATGACTCATGGTTGAGCTGTAGTTGTCTCAAGCAGCCAGCGCCAAGAGCAGTGGAATGAAACCCTAAACACTGAGCTTCCAAGAAAAGTCTCAATGTCTAGCGCAACGACGCATCATTTCCTTCAAAAGCGGATTTCACGATTTTTTCAAGTTTTTTCCAACTTTCTTCCTGTGGCAACTACGGCCTCCACCGGATCTCCACCGGATCCCGTCCCCGTCGCCGTCCCCGTCCCCGCCGTCGCTTCCGCCATGGAGCGGCCAGAGCCGGCCAAGGTGCGAAAGGTGGAGGTCACCGTGGAGGTGCCCTGGATTTTCCCAGAGATCAGAATAGAATGTATAATATATGAAATATAATATATATATATATTTGTATGTATATATATATATATATTTATAAATATTCTTTTTATGTAGTCTTTTTTTTTTCTCTCTCTCTCTCTCTCTCACTTTCACTCCATGTGTATAGTATAACATACATTAAGTCATTTATGTTTTTGTTGAGGAGTTGAAGACCAGTTTTCCTTTTGTATTCCAAAGAAGTTGGTGCATTGTGTTGGCATTCTGTCCCTTGTCTCGTCCAGGTACGAGCCGTGAGCGGAAGCTGCTTAGGCATCATGGAGCTGCCGGTAACCAGCACCGTGGCAGACGTGAAGGCGCCGCACCAGTTAAAACCTGGCTCGGCTTGGACAGGACTGAAAGCGTGGCCAAAACAAGCTGCAGATGTGCAGTACAAACATGGTGGTTGGTGAATGTCACAGATTTACAAGTGTTTGAGATTCAAGCGCAAAATTGGAAGCCGTGCAGGCCAGGCTTGAAGGCATTGCTGGACGTTATGATTTAGCATCAGCAAGAGGTGGGAGCGGGCCATTTTGCGAAGCTGGAGAGTCAGTCAATAAATTAGCCTAGAGTCGGGATAGGGTTGCCTGATATGATTCTTCAAATTCATCCCATTGACGGATTCGAAAAGAACTGATCCACAGCATGAAGATGCCATCTCTCCGCTTGCACAACAGTCTCCGAACTTCTAGATGTGAATATTGGCAAGTTCACAATATGTCTCGAAGCTTCAAGAGCAGCTCTAGATCTGAGATGGTCTGAGATGGTCTGAGATGGACCGCATTTTTAGAATGGAAAGCCACACCAGCCGCACCAGTGAAACTGATCAAACCCTATGTTTGAATGAGCTGAGCTGATTCGAGCTCAGGCGACCAGCTGATAGCTGACAGCACAGAGTTGTCGGAACTCACTGAGCCTGGACAACAGCCCATTGTGCTGTGCCTCATTCGCCGGCGCATGGGATTTGTCTACACGGCTTCCAATGTCGATGGGTGCCTTGCTGCATTTTGGGGCTGTATAACCTTGAGTGGCTGTCAGATCTTGACATAGGATGGCAATGCCTGATGCTTTTAGGGTTTATCTATGTTTATGTTGAATCATTTCGAGATCTTTTGACTATATAATTTGATCCCAAGAGATGGACATAGAGATGAGTGGTAGCTCGGCGGAGAATGCCTCGGCTGCGCGTCGCAAGGTCCTTGACTCTTTGGGACCTAGCGCGAAGGGAAGTGGTTCACCGTGGGTGTCTCAGTTGGGATGGGGGCAAGCTCACAGACCATGTTTGATTACCGGAAGGTGTACACAATAGTTGAATGACTTTGATTCTTGCACCTTACTTGCTTGAGTTTGATGGACAGTTGTTTAACGGAGGGTTCCTTTACCATGTGATATCTTGATATGAAACAAGAATCAGCTGCAGAAGAAATGCTTGCCTGCCGCTCTTGAGAAATGGAAACACATCTTTCGCCAGTAAGATCAGACGAAATCAGTGCGTCGAGTATCAGGTTTAGGAAAGATCATGAAAGTTATTCCCTGCGCCGGCACTCAGGCTTGCAATGCTCCTTATGCCAGCCGCAGTGTCCCATTTGCTTGTTCGCTGATTGGGAGCAGCAGCGAGTCCTCTGCTGCCTCGAGGTACACTGTCTAAATGGTTTCAGCTCTGGTAGGCTGTATAGCCATCAGGGACTGGCACGTGTGTATTGTGGCTCTGATTTTTGTCATTTTTGGTCCAGTCTCACACACTAGTGACTTTATCTAGAGATCGTTTTGGCACTCCATTCCAACTCCTCCCAGACTCATGTTCTTCTTTTCCCATAAATGTGGCTTCATCACCACTTTGGCTTCATCCACACACACATATATATATAATATACACACATACATATGTAAGTCATATGTATATATATATATATAATATGAATAATATGCTGTGTGCTTTGAATCATTTTTACCCTGAGCACTTTCCTCAGGATGGCACCTTGTACCTTTGGGGACGAACCAGTGAGACCGATGAGTCGCTTCATCTCCTGCGGGTGATGCAGGACCTGGTGATACCTGGTGGATGGTCCCCAGGTGTACCCGCCAGAGGGCCTTGAACAAAATGGACCCAAAAGGACCAAGTTAGCAGTTACTATGGTTGTAGGTACTATACTATAGTGGTTTCAAGTTGTTGCTATCCAGGTTTCGGCTATGGGTGATGGATTGTTTTGACCATAAGAATGACCACTTTGACATTTGTCCAGCAACATCCAGGATGAGAAGAATGCTGGAGACAGACCTGGAGTAAGTTCCAAAGAAGCTGTGGCAGCAGATTGGTCCCAAGGTGCCCCAAGAGAATTGGGACATTTGTGGTGCAAGAATGCGGATGACACATGATGAACGATCGTTGGTGCTTTATCACCATTTTGTCCAAGAGCACTTGTTCTCTCCTATGTTAAGCCATCAGGTGGGATAAGGAAGTCATGTCCCTACTCGAATCCTGCGAAGGCAAAGTCCTCTTGGGCACCATGGCTGGGCGCCTGCTTTTGTGGGATCTCCTCTCTGGCAAGATCTTGAGAGTCTTCCGTGGCCATCGCAGCTGCATTGAAGCTTCGTCTGAGCCCAATGGCAGCCACCCTAGCAAATCCTATGTGTTTCAACAGCTGTTCCAAACCTGGTGGAGTTCAGTAGTCGGATGATGTTGATTATTCTTATTATTTGCAATCTTTATTCTTATAACTAGTAACTATTCTCATTATTATTATGATTACAATGATATTGTATCACTATTGATGATATTAGTATCATCATTATTGCTATTATTGTCATTATTAATTATTGTTGTCATATTATCACTGTTCTCATTATTGCTATTTATTTTTATTCTTTTTATTATTGTCTATTGTCATTGTGATTGTTTCAAACTATCATTATCATTATCATTATTAGAACTGTATTATTATCATCATTCTTATTGTCATTATCAGCATCATCATTATCATTATCATTTATTTTCAATCAGCAAGGCTTCTTCGGATTGGATCACTGTTGTATTGCCCTTCGACCCCTGCTGTTGCTGAGGACGTGGTGAGAGTTTGCTGGCAGCGATCTGAAGCGTTGAGCGCCTGCCGTGATCGTGTCATCCGCTCCTGGAAGATGGAGACAGGGGAGCCTCTTGGATTTTGAAGACGGTGAGAAAGGTTTGAGGAACATGGAGGTTTCCTGAAATGGTGGAGAACCAAAACCATAGGTGCAAAATAAAAGACGTTCGAATTTGGATGATCTGGGGTATACGGTATCCTATCTTAGCAAATCTCCTTTTGGGAATGAGTTTGGATACTCTGGATGATATTGACATGAAACAACAGCCCATTGCCCGGTGACTGCTGTGCCCAGGTGCAGCCTGTTGCGTGGTCACACCAGTTCTGTTTGCTGCTTGCTGGTGAATTGGGATCTGAGGCTGACGGCTTCGGTGGGGTGTATCATCAACACCCAGGACATGATTGCAACATCAGATACCCCATTACTATTCATAGGTTGGATATTGTGATTATAACCTATGAGTATGATAATGATACTACTATGAATCTGATTATTCCCTATGATTATGTTTATTCTTATGATTCCGTATTGATGGGAGGATTTCTGTCAACATGCAGCAGATACTCAATTTAGGAATATGATCAATGCCCAAAATTGGATGGACGAGCGCCTGTCCGACGCAGGCGAGCCATGAGCGCTGGATTGATGGACGGCCTTCGCTTGTGGACTTTGGAGTCACGGCAATCTGTTGAGGCTGGTTGGGCGAAGGTGTGGCAGAGCATTTCAAGACATTTCAAATCTTAGTGACTTCCAATGACAAGGCAAAAACATCCTGATGCCCTGGTGAAAATCCTAAAAGCTGGAAAGCAGATTGCACAGTCTTCAATTTTGAGCTCTTCAATTTGACCCATTTGACCAAGTGGCCCGCACTGGACTTTAGTTGAGATGAATCCCACAGCCCAAGACCAGCCATACAACATCCCTTTGAATGGCAGGGGATGAACACTTGTACTGGGAACGTAAAAAGAATGGGCAGATGTCAAGTTGCCGCGGATCACGACATGTACAGCTCACCGCACGCTGAGAGGTGAGCCGGCTGCAGATGGGAGAAATGGGCAGGATCTTTTGCTGCGACATTGACTGGAAGAATGAAAAGGTCACCTGGATGCAGTTGGCACAGCCAAACAACTTTTAAGTTGTGTACTGGACATACTGGACATACTGGACGCCATGGGTCATTCAGCCTTGTAAAAGTGACTCAAATTTGATCAGCCGCTTCGGCTTAGTGCCAGCAAGGCCATCACGGGATCAGGAGCCTGCAGCTTCCGGGTCCTTGGAACTAGCGGGTCTGGCAATGACAGGTTATGGCACTGACAACATGACCGCACGTCGGAGATTTTTGGTACCACCATAAATCCAGCTGATAAGTTGGCATGAGAGGACTTGGTGTTCTAACGCTTTGGGACCTCAACCTGCTGATGAAGGCAAGTCACCCTTGAAAACTGCTGCCGATGCTTCCAGCCATCCGCGTGTAGGTTTGTTTCTCATTTGTTTGGCTGTTGTGGATCCCATCGTGCATGCAAGATGGGCACAGGATTTTTCTGATGATCTTAAGCAACAGCTTTTAGAGAGATCCATTGAGTTGGGCAACAGGTGGGCAACAGATGTTTGTGGAACATTGGATTGGTGTTTGCCAGATCGTCTGGCGGAACGATTCCCACGGACATGATGTTTATGCGGTGAAGCCAGCGAATTTAAAGAAGTTTTGCTTGGGCGCATGGTCCTTTTGCCTTTTGCCTGTTCAGCTTTGGTTCATCATGATTCACCACAAAAGCAAGCTGTCAGAGATTGCTTGTACATTGGTTGGCGGGGAGGAGAATGTACAAGGTCTGTCCAACTCAAACTCTGGGATAGGAATAAATAAAGTTATTGAAGCTAAGAACGGATTCCCAGCTACAGGTATCCTAAGCTGGGACAACTGAAGCACAATGACGAGTACGGGGAGCCACACTTATATATATATATATATAACTTGTCGTGGATCATGGAGTCAATCTTTTGAGTCCCAACAATCTTGGCAAGTCCACATATGTCGACATTGCGTCTCGATATTTCAAAGTGTTTGTAACTCAATGACGCGATGTCTTTGCCTGAGAGTCTGCTTTTTCATACCGGCTGCATCCAATCCAAGAGGCATCAGATACTTGTAATTGATACGTAGTGGTAGAGTGCGAGCCTCTATAACTTTGACCTTCTTTCCTAGCAGAGCATCTGAGACAGATGAGCAGTGTTCACGACCCCCTGTTGATGATTACTTTGGGGGTTATTCTGTTATACTACCCTTTGATACCCCTTATATAATGGATTATTAATGATTCTCATAATCCATTGAGAATCCATGGGAATCCCTATGAACCAACCGGATCCACCCGGCATGGAATGCCAGGTCTCCTTTGAGCCTGGATCGATGCGCTGCCTCAGTGCTGGCGAGTTTTCGGCCTCTCGGCGCAGCCTTGGAATCGAGACGGGGCACGGGGGTGGACCATGGTGGACCTTCGGAACGGCGGTGTTGGGCACAGCTTCTCCATGGCTTCTCCATGGCTTTCTGCGATTAGCTGAACTCTACAAAGCACTGGTGGATGTCTGAAGTGCAGCTGCCCTAAGGTCTGTATTTGGGTCCAGCCGTGGCATGTTTGACCTTGTCGAATTCCGATCCTTGCAAGATTGAACGGTTCTTACACACTTTGGTACCAAGACATGATCAAGAGCCACATGACAGGATCAGATGGGCGCATTGCAGTGTCGAATTGAAGGACATGCTTTGCTTTTGGTGTTTTTTCTTAGATTTGGACAGCCCCAGTTTAAAACGATGTCCCTTCACATGATTCACATCCCTTCGCCCTTTTGACGCACAGTTTCATGACGTATATGGTATCAATTCATATTTCAAAAGCACTGCGTTGTATTTCTTCAAAACACTGTGCCGGTGTGATTTGTATGTGATGACTTTGGATTTTTGTGGCTTGACTCTTGTTTTCAAACACATGTGGTTGTTGAGGTGATTTCTTCTGTTTGGGGTATGACACTGGGGTTTTGGATGAAGCCCTGCAGCAGGAGCCTTTGGACAAGCAAGTCTGGTACTGGACCGGAGCTCGGTCTCCAGAGATGTTTGATAGTTGAGCTTTTATTTTATTATCTTTTAATCAGCCAATCGCCATTAAGAAGCACTATCAGGTATTATCATTCACTAGTAGAAACTTAGCAACTGGTATTGCCGATGGTTTCCCCAATGCCAAATGTAGGAATGGAAGAGTCTTTGGCTTCTGTGTGCTTCAGATGCAGCACGCAACTCAGTCACCACAGCGGGCAGCTTTTCCATCACTAACCTTTTCCGTTCACATGTTCACGTAAAGGTCATGTCAGAACCGAAAGGTAATTGGTTCATTTGCCTTCAGTTCAAAACAACAAGGTTTACCTTTACGACATACCTGACAAAGACACCAAGCCGGAGACCGGATTCAAGGCGAGGGGAAACCAAGAGTTGTTGAGCGCAGTGGGACTTTTTGCGCCCATCTCACAGCTTTGGCCCAGCTTTGGCCCAGCTTTGGTACACTGCTTCAAGCTGCTTCAGGCCAAGATGATTTGCCAACTCAAAGATGAACGAAAAGGGGCCCACCAGACTGTTTCACTGAGCTGTTTGGCAGTGGAATGGCCTGATGCTGTTTATCTATAGCTTGGTGGCGACTCTCCAAGAGGGCTTGCCAGGTGTTTCCAGACCAAGCATCCAAGAAAGAAGTACTGGTAGATTCAATCCCCTTCAGAGTTTCTTTGGGTCTTGACTCTGCGGGATCTTCCATGATCGAATCGTTGGACCCGATTGGCCGCCAAAACTGGGCGTGCCAGTCCACTGGCTTCATTTGTGCTTCAAGCCCTCCGCGACAAAAAAACGTGGGACGAAGGATTGCCAGGGAAACCCACTGACCACCATTTGGACTTTTGCTGCTGGCACATCCACAACTTCCATGGCAAGTCATAGTCTTACCCCCTGTGGTGATCTGTGGTGTGGGTTCTCCAACCGCAGTCTCGAATTACGCAGGCTGGCGAACTCACATTACCTGCGCTGGGAGATCAGGTGAGATCTTATGGACAGAACCGGATAAAGTGTCAGCACCTGGTCATGTAGGTCCTGGACCCTTTGGTGCTGATCCAGTTTGACGTTCTTGAATAGTTAAGTTAGAATCAAGTTACCAAAGGTTGAGAAGCATCGAAAGTAAGCTAATTAAACCATCACCGTATTCCAAGCAAAGATAGGAAGCTGCTGAGCTTCAAACTAAGATGTTGGTTGTCAGGTGGCCAGGCTGTCGGAGAAGATTGAAGCTCACTCAGATGCTTTGGCGCAGGCGGAGACTTTGTGAGCAAATAAGGTGACTGGCGACTGTGATGACCGTCATTTAAGGGCAGCAATTTGTTGCAAGCTGCTGCCAGGTTCGCAAGGTCTTGGAGCTGCAGCTGCTACAACAGCAACAACAGCAACAACAGCAGCAGCAACAGCAGCAACAGCAACAGCAGCAGCAGCAGCAACAGCAGCAGGAGCAACAGCAGCAGCAGCAGGAGCAAACGCAGGAAAGGCACTTGCAGGAGCTTGCGCGTTGAATCGAGCTGTCACTTTAGATCAAGCGTGTTTGGAACCTGAGAGAACAGGCCTAGAGCAGCTGATTCTAAAGCGTCCTATCTTTGACCCCTGTTCTCGCATGAAGAGGGTTGCACCCTGCTGTGAACTTGTCTTCCCACCTGAGGAGGTGAAAAGACCGTATCCTCGGCCAAGGGGGACACTTCAAGACGAGGAGAGCTGCAAGTCTCAGTCGAAGAAACGCTGATCCGAACTCCATATTAATATGTTGTATTGTAATATATTGTATATTTTGTCATATAGTTACAACAATATCACACCTCAATCTTCAAACCATCCTGACCATTGTGTTACCTCAACTGCCTGCTTCGCACAGCCTCCCTTGTCTTTGTGCGGGGTATGAAGGAACATCTGCATTCTGATTTGTGTGATAGAGAACAAATCTGTTGAAAGATCGAAGCAACACAATCACATATTGTAGATTAATACTAATTGTAAATCACCATAATATACACGCATACAATTGTCCTATATGTATACATATTTAGATTCTTACACGCAAAATCCTATGAATATGAGTACATGTATACGATGATGTACATGACATGTATATTACTCTCTGCACGCATTGTTTTGCAATTGCTTTTTGTATCATACACATTCAGATTTCTGGTTTGTGTTGACGATTGAGATTTAATCATACTCTTGGTCGGTAGGAAGTCTCAGATAGATGAAATCGAGTGACCAATTGCATATGCTAGCCAGTGACCTTGCTCAATCTCCAATCTGTCCAATGGTTTCCAATTGCAGATGCGTATCCTCGCCGAGTGCATTGCTTCAGCAGAGGTCAGGTATCCTTTTTGTGGCGCCAGGATATGAGGGGTGTCAGGTGTCAACTAATGTCAACTAGTGTCAACAGTCACTTAACACACTAAGCTGCCAACAGCTTCAGAACGCGTTGATTCAACGATGTTTGGACTTCCGTCCTCACAGGTTGAGTGTTGTTGCCAGATATGCCGGTTGAATTTCAAATACGTTGCGAAGTGAAGGCAGCTGTTGGCCACTGTAAACTGCGGCAGGTCATGCTTGGATTTCCATGGATTTCCGCCCAACAGTCGTGCTGTACCGAATTTAGTTGTTCCATGTTATGGAGACCCTGGACTGATTCATTTCGTTTACTCACTATTCCACTCATTTCCTGAAAGTGCTGGGTGGAATAGGTACTGGTATGTGGTAGATCAACTGGCTGCCCCTAAGCCTGCCTCAATGCGGTGGCAGGGCGCAATTTTCCACTTGGCCCCAAAGCTGTTGAAAGCAGCTGCCAGGGGCCTTAGGCTGAACTGATCTTACAGGACTAGACACAGAATGGACCAACATGTGCGATGAGGAATCATTTACATATCCTTGAACCGCTTTGTTTGGATTCTTGAGAGCGTATTCAAAACTTCTCCGTGCATTGGACATGTACTTGGCTTTGCTTTCCCTTTCCAAAGCAAATTTGGACCTTTTCCAACTTGCCCCCCTTTAGATCGGTGTCAAACTGTCGGCTCTGTGCATTGGCTCCACCGGGCTCCACGCGGCGCAGAGGAAGCGGCGCAAAGTCGACCAGAAATGTTCAAAGCTGCCGAGTCCCTGCAAGCTGCAGTGGGACACGGTGCCGCATGCGTCTTGGATGCAGCGCATGCAGTGCCACCCTGAGACTCTGCTGTATTGACAACTGGCACGAAAGTAAGATATCACATGACCCAAATATGCAAAAACAGTCTACTTGACATGAATGTTCCCTGTTCTTGCGGCCAATTTTTGCAAAAGAGTTGCTGTTTATGTCGGTGAAGAAGCATCTGAGATGCAAAGTAAAGACCCTGGTTGCTGAGGTCGCGACATTCTGAGCCCTTGGCAAAGCTTTCCATGGGGAGGGTCTGATTTGATCAGCCTTGAGATGAAACACAACGATTGGCAATGGTCTTATTGGTCGTGTTTCACTTCAAATGATTCAGGCAAATTGTACTGCAGAGTTCTGGAATATCTTTGAATTCAGTTCTTTGTCAGGTATTCCTTTCAGTCTGCCGACCTTCACTGCCAAAGATGCATTGAATGATGGTACGAAGGACCCAAGAGAATTGTTTCAACCAATATGAAAAATGAAAGCCTGGAGAAGAAACACCCGCCAAATTCATTGCTCGACAAGTTGAATGGATTGATTACGGACAGAGTTGGCTACTCTTGAAATGACAGTTTGAGAAGTTGAGTTCATTGTGAAAGAACTGCCAGCTACTGGCCTCAAAATTCAGCAAAGCAGAGCACCGACCCTCACCTGGTGTTTATTGCAAGGAGCAGCTACCATGTTGGTTGCTTTCTGCTTTTGGGCTCAATGAAATTCAGTGGTACCACTCCCAGCAACCGGCGACGGGGAATGATGGATGCTTTATTTAAAGCTACTTGTAGTCTGGTTTTTATGGTAAATGAATGCAAAAAACAGCTGGGAGACTTCAACTTTCAATGTTGTAGAAACAGTCGTTCAACAACCGCTTGGACCGCATGGAACACAGCTACCGGACCTTCGACCGCCAAACGTGTAGAGGCCGGGTGAGACGGGCAAGCTGATGAAAGAAAAATGCAAGGGACTGTAGGGAGTGCATGTTGCATATGTTGCATGTCGGGTTCTGAAGATTTCCGAAGGGTCCCTGGTGGTCCGGGACCTGATGGGCTGCAGAGAGTATGGAAGATCTTGTTGCTTGGGTGAAGAGGTTGAAAAACATGGGTTTTGGGACTCCTTTTGAGAATGTGCTCTTGAAGGTTGGATTGGACACGCATTCTTCATGCAACACATTCTTGAATGGGAGTTTGAGATGGAAACCTGGAAACATCCTAGCTGGCTTTCCATCTTGCTGCAAGTCCAAGCATTCAAATGGATTCTGCTCTTGCAGCATGAGCATGGCTTTACAAAGTTCAATTGAAACAATCACACTTTGTCTAGCTTAGATCACACATTTGCAGAGCTTTGTGGAACAGATCCGCAACTCACCCTGTCTACAGACTGTAGATCTGTGTAGCACGTGTTTGCAATGTCTGCCTCTCGGCGCTGGCTGTTGCTGGCAGCTCTGTTGGCCTCACCTTGTGCATGGTCCACACCATCACCAGGACCACATTCTGAAGGTGTATGTATCAGGAAACTCTAGCCACAAAGAACAGAAAAGAACCAAGAACATCGAAGAACAACAATCTAATTCTTGTCAATTCTCACAAACTGATGGGATTCACAAAGTTGATGCCTTTGGAATCTTGTTGGATTTTGAGGGATTTGCTAGACATTTCACAGGAGCTTTAGAGAGACCTTGGCAAACTGCTGTTGCTCGGCGAGCTAGCGAGCAGGCTGAGAAGGCTCAGCACAAGATTCGGGTCGCTGCGTGAGCAGATTTGGAATCATTGGAATGCAGATTCGGTATCTTTAAATAGAACTTGGAAGAGTATTGGCCGGCCAAAATTGGAAGGTTTTGTAGAAAACATCATCAACATCAGCCCAAATGGTGCTACTTGATGTGGAGCCGACCTGGATGCACACAGATGACGTTGCACCTGGCCAGGCTGCTTCCAGGACCAGGGGGCAATTCTGTTGGGGAATGATTTCTGTGGGATGCCTGGAAAAGATTATGTAGTCTAAAATCAATTCATCGGACCCAAGATGTGCCAGGGAATTATATCATGTTATATCTATTTGAATCACAAGTGAACGTGTCATCAGCTGTCCAATTGTATTGAGGATATTGAGGCTAGTTGCTTGTGAGGATCGACAGCGGCATTTCACTCTTTCGACCTGGATCTGCCTTTGCAGCAATATGCATTGCCTATATGGCAGGTATAGTGGGATCCCCAGCAATCTAGCTCCAGCTCGAAGGTCAGACCTAGGCAGTTTCATACTGCAGCAGGATTTGCTCACCTGCACCAGTGCTGTCCAGAGATGGATCTGTTTCTTCCACTTCCGATTGAAACTCTTTGGTCCAAGGTTGCAACGGAGCTGATTGTTTTTGATTTTGGTATGCCAAAGGCAGGACAATCAGGGTGCGCATCACATTGCGAGGAGTCGCTAGAGAAACGTGAAGAGCATCCTGCCTCAGGATGGTAAAATTAGACCCAAGCATTTGAGACCTTTGCAGAGATGTGGCAACATATGGCAACTACTTCATCCTACACAAAGGTTTCAGTAGGTAGGATCAAGTGGCTGGTCGTGGCCAGCCACGAATGGTGAGAGCCAGGCAGCATATCACTTCTACTCGGCATCACTTCCTTCACTTGTGGCCACTTGGAATATCTATTGATGCTGTGAGCATCTGCAAGCTCATACAACACGCTTTTTCTAACAATTCCAGAATGTCAGAATGTCACCAAGCTCGTCCTTCAGCCTTTTGGAAGAGCAACCAGTCTTTGGTAGGAAACAGCATGCTGCATCATGCTGTGTGCTTGTAGTACTGTAGGCCGAGTAGCACATGCCAGCCAAGGCATTTCCACAATGCCTGCGTATCGTTCCAGCCTTATCTCAGAGCTCACGAAGTCGATCTGCTCAGATTGAATTGGCATGGCTATGGATCAAAGTCTGTTAAAACAAGTTTGGGGGGAAGAACACCCAATTACCAGCTATTCTTAATCTATTTTGGGGTTCACCAGATACCAGGGTTTTGACCCATGGGACCCATAGCCATATGAATGCCATATGTGTAGACATGGTATGAAGATGAAGCCCGGACCCGAGGTGTGCCCCATGGCAGGGGTTACCGCAGGGATCAGCTCTGAGGTTGGCAGCTTAAAGCAGCTCTGAAGCTTTTGCCAGTTGCGATCCTTGCACCCTTGAGGTCTTTCGCACGAACACACAGGTAAGAAACTGGGTGGTATCAGGATGTCTCAATCATATCAAACTCAAGAAATGGGTATGTCATCTTAGGCATTGCGCCTCTTTCCACTTGGTTTGCGCAAGTCTGGCAAGCTCCGGAACGTGCTGCGTGCAGCAGGCTTGGTGGGCAACAAAGTAAGTATGACTTTGATCAAATTAGAGGGACGTCCAAGGCTGCAGCGGTTTTGCAAGATCACGCAAGGGCACTCCTCGAAGAGTTTACGTTTTGAAGGGGTCGGCCCAAATTTGAACAGCATGGTGGACCATGGCTAACTTGCTTTGGTGTGGGATCCTGGTGACAACATTCAAATGGCTGCTCTTCAGGTCTCTTGCTGCTGCCGGGGCTGTTAAGCTTTGTGACCGCACGGATTCCAAGTCGTCAACCCTACCGGCGTATTTCTAGATCATTTGCAACCTGGGAAACCACCCTTGTCAATCATGGCACCATTGTTTTTTGAAATGGCAGGGTTACAGATTGACCAATCATTTTTGCAGGGCATTGCACTGCGGATAGCATTTGCGGAACCAGCGCAAAAACATTATTTCAGTCTTGACAGGAGTCCTTTTCTTCCTCTTTTGGGTTTTACACTTGTTCAATTGTGAAAAACGTCTAACATTTAGTTAAAGCGATACTTTCGGTGGGTTTTCAAATTTTCAACCCCCAAAATCCTATAAAGAGACATAAAGAGAATCAACCAGCACGACGAGGCCATTGGTGCGGTGAGAGCCTTCCTCCGCGAATGGAGTCCATTCCCATGGGGATCGCGTTCGCGTGGCTTGCATCACTTAGAAGAGGCTGGGGAATGATCTGCAGTTGGAAGGTGGTTTGGAAGGAAAAATAGGGCTAAATTGATACTTGATCCGTGGAATGGAGAAAATGAAGAGTCTACAAGTTCATATCATAGATTCCACGGATTCATCATCCATTTAATGTCCAATCCTTGTGTTGCTGTCCAAGAACATCCCTACACAACACTTTTTGCTTGGCATCCAACCCTGGGCCAGGTTCGATTGCACAGTCCTCAGAAACCTTTGGCGCCTGTTTGGGCTTGTGCTCTCCTGATTCCCGCCTTGAACTCCCAGGTGGCATGTGGTGATGCTTCTGACATTTCTGGTCTGTATTTGGTTGCTGAGACGGGCAGAAAACCGGCAAGAGTAGGAGGTACTGTAGGATGCAGGTCCTACGTCTGATAGGTTTGTAGTTAGATTTCCAGGCCATTTGAAGCTCTTTTATGCTGCTCAAAGCATAGCAGCGAGCACGTGCACTGCAACGGCTCAGAAAACCTACCATCGTCTGCGAGCCAAGTGTGGGATTTCAAGCCTCAAAATGCACAGCCTCTTTGGACAGACATGGAGCTGCAAGTATTTGTGTCACCCATGGGTTTCTCTACAAATAGGGTACCCAGAATCTATTGGTTTATCATCCAATTCCCTATCCCCATCCCTATTGAACTGGCCATTTTGGATCATTTTGGGGGGTACTGCCCCAACGGAACAGGCGCAGAGCAAGAAGTGGACCTTCACACTGGCCATTGACGATGTTCCATGCTGAGCATGGCCATCGTGCCAACCTTTTGAGATAAGAATCGGGATGGGAATACACCAACGTGTTATGCTCCCTGCAAAGTTGGCAGGAAGCCAACCCTGAGAAGCGGCTGACTGCCTCCAGGGTGCTGCGCCATGAGTGAGTGGATCAGGAGGTGCAGCAGATCCCACCCCGAACGAAGAAGGTGATTTTTACCAGTAGTACCGCACAAGGCGGTGGCGGAAGTTTCCAAAATGGTAAACCTATAGGAGAGGTTCGTTGCTGTGACTGATGGATGGCAGAGCGAACT
>BGPT01002321.1:3729-15057 GCA_003297045.1 Symbiodinium sp. clade C Y103 | reverse complement strand
GTGGTGGTAACGGTGGGTGGGTGATAGTAGTGGTTGTGATGCGATAGTGGCTGATAGTGGTGGTTGTGGTGTTGGTGGCGACAATTCCAACGCTGGAAAACCATCAGAACACCATGGAGTATACAAGGAATACAAACATGATTTCCCAAAACCTGAAAAACGATAATACACTCTTCAAAAATTGATGTCTTGGAGCTATNCATGATTTCCCAAAACCTGAAAAACGATAATACACTCTTCAAAAATTGATGTCTTGGAGCTATGTACCAAATATTGACCGTGGCCCATATATATATATACACATTATAATACGATATAAGTGATACTGATCTATAACATTTTACAATTTACCATAGGATGTTCTTAGCCAACAAGATTTTGTACCCCAATCTATGGGGACATGATGATCCACGGTATGCCCTAGTTTTTAGTTAAGACAATCACGTGTGGATGATGGTCCTTTCGGAACCTTAAAACCCTGGAAGTCCTAACAACTGCAGATGCGACTTTGTGCGCCTCAGAGGTCCATGGAAACAGCGAGGCTGACGATTCAGTCACAAGCTCAGCACGAGCGTCAAGGGTATGACATGAACTTGTCAAGGGATGCGACATCCTGCACAGAAGATTGAACATGGCCCTCAAAACTGGAACAACTGGAGTTGGTGGCTACGAGATGGTACTGGTACAGTTTAGTCTTTTGAAATGGGCATTTGAACCCTTTGTTTCCAGGACCCAAATGAAAGTTTTGCTCTTAGCAACGCCCCAACCTTCATCCAACCTTCCATGAGCTTTGCGACCTTGGCCCATCTGGCCTCAAAAGTGGTTGACCCACGACAGGTGGACACCATGACAGAGGCCAGGAGGCAGTCAGCTTCGCCATGGGAAGTGCCATCAATGTGCCATGAATTGCCGTGGCAGGCAGCAAAAGCCTTGCGAAAGCAGTTCGGAAAGCTGGATGAAGGTGCTGGATGGTGCTGGAATGCCATCATAATGCCATCCTTCGGGTGGAAAAGACATTAAACAAATTGAGCTGCTGCAGTGCTTCTGCTGGTATGGAGACTGGCTCTGACATCTTTTGACTTGGCCCTTCCAAAGCAACTTACAAGCACCCTGAATACGTAGTATCTTTTTCAAGATGAACAGTTCACTGACAGTTCACCAATTATTGGGATGTTAAGACTAACTTTCTACCAGGTTTCAACATAACCGCAAGGCTACGACGGCCTGGCCGTTCCGCCTGTGGTGCCACGGCCGCGGCCAGGTTTGCAGGCTCCACACCAGTTTTTGCAAGCCAAACTTATGGCAGTCATAGATGTCATAGATGTTTGATATCATATCAATATCATTGTTGCAGATGACATGATCTCGGAGTCAATTTAATTTCAACAGCTATGTCGTGGAGGCCTGCCAAAAGCTGCAGATGATCGCAAATGAGATGCGAATGGATGCACTTCGTCACATTGAACAAATAGAAGTGTCAAACCATGCTCTAAAGTAGATCTACCCAAGCACGCGAGGGAAAAACATGCAATGCTTTGGAACTTTGAGTATTCCCGTTTTGAAAGGGCCACCAGCTGTGGACACTGACTAAAACATATTGCATTTTGCTGCGCACAGTGCTCATGTCTTGGCTTCGGGCTTGATCCATGTGCCTTGCCGTGTTGTACAAATATGACAGCTGGACAGAAGTGCTTCCATGGTCGGTGTGTCATTGTTTGCCATTGTCATTTAGAATCATCTGATGTTTGCATTGACATGTTTGAGGAGATTACTCTCCAACAAAGGATGTACATGTTGGAAGGAAACAAATCAACTGCTGCAAATGATTGATTCTTTTGACATGCCCTGCAATTTGCTAGCACTTCTGTTTCAGGCCTGTCACTTGCTGACGTGAATGCCAATGTTTCTCAGATTTGAGTTGCTGGTGCAGTTGCTGGATTGGACCTGTAACACGTGCATGACAGCACTGCATTTTAACCTCAGTTCTGATTTGCTCAAAATGTGCGACCTCGGAGCTTTGACTATTTGACAAGTCTATGCAGTGTTGGACATTTGGTGATCTATAGAGTTGTTTTCTTTTTTAAATAAACACATTGCAGGTGATCTACTCTTAATCCCGTCGAGCTACTGGCTACCAGCAGTATTGGCTCATAGAACAGGGGCCAGCAATAGCTGCCGTTGAGTCAGAGTCAGAGCTGCTTAGTGACGGAGCCTCAGCATCACTCACTCTCCACAAGCAGCTCTTGGATTTCAAATGATGATCTTGTTCCCAGCATTGTTTCATGGATGTTTATATGGTTTTTCGATGTTTATGGTAACAAGATGTAACAAGGGAAAATAGCAGGAATCCCTGGTTGGGATGGTACAATCCGTACCCAGTGATTAGTGGAAAGACATTGTCCTCCAGGCCATTGTGCAGTCGCACAGCGATGACGCCAGACCCGGCCCCGCTCTCAGTTTCCGGTTCCCTGGGCGTGGGACTTCAGTGGTGTCACTTATCCACTTCATTTCACTTCAATGGACCAATTTCTGCCGTCTATGGAAACTGGCACATCTCCGTATGAGAGAAAAGAATAGAAAAGAGCATTCCTCACTCAATCCACTCTGTTCAAGAGGAAACGGTGTGTGCTTTGCGGTGGATTTGGCTCTGCCTCAAAGAAATTATGATGCGACGTGTGTGTTCCTAAAGGGTTCAAGGAAGATCGCCAAAGAAGCGATTTCTGCAAGTATGAAAACACAAACATCGAGCAGTCGCCCGAAAAATTGGAATCCGCTCTGGTGACATCTGGTGACTTTTTTTTGTTTTATTTTTATACCTAGGAGAAGCTCGGAGCTGAACTTCCAGCTGGGGTGAAGGTTCGGGGGCGAGCTGAACGCGCATAGCCAATCCTTAGCCCCATCACTGGTCCGCTGGACCCCAAACATAGCAGCTGCGTCTAAGGCCCAGGATGAATCTTGGATGAATGTCAGATATTTTAGACTTCTTATCTAGTATTCTTCTCACGATCAGCATCCTCCTCTTCAACCTCCATGCTGGCCTCTAGTCATTGCCCTCAGGAAGTGACACGTCTAGTTCTAGGACTCAAGCACCAGTGACTCCGGCTCTTTAGGTCAAAACAGGGAAATGATCAGAACATGCCAGCCCCTCTTGCAAGTCCAGAGAACTTGATTCCTGTTTGCGTAAGAATATCACAATTTTCATCTTAGTATGTGAAAGGGCCTTCATAGCGCCTCTAATAGTCCAGATCCAGTGCTCGCTCCGGATCTTGAGCGAAGGGCACGATGGATGGAGAGAAGCCGCCTCTGTCGCAAGTGGAGGAGTTGCGGAAGGCTGCTGAGATTATAAGCCGAGCATGGAATCAGACTGACTGCAAAAAGCAACGTGCATTTGTTTTCAGATGTTTTCAGTACGTTGAGACGTTGAGAGGTCTTGTTGCCTTTTCTGATCAAATTGAAGCGAATACCCGAGCATGAACAGTTCTAAGTATAGAAGGTACTGCTGCAACAGGTTTAACCATCCACCTCCCTCAGCTCGAATTCTCTCGACTGGATTCTTGCATCCGCTCGGTTCTACAGGCCATTGAGCCCTTCAAGCTGAAGCAACTTGGAGCAGCGGAGCTGGTGTGGAGCCATTTGGGCAGATCATTCAAGGATGTGAAACCTTCGAGCTTTTGAGATTGCATTTGGGTGACCTTTCCAGCTATATAATTTGGTTTGGCATTCCATGGGAAGTGGATGAATCCTCACAGTTTGGTCACCAGAGGCTTGCTGAACATTTTCGCATCGGAAACAGGATGCCCATATTGAAACTCATTCTGCTGACTCTAAGATTTGGAAGGGAACTGTAGCGAAGGGATGTGAAGGGAACATCTTAGCTCACAAGGTCTCAAGGTCTGCTAATTCCCGCGACATGACAAACATCAGTTTGCTACACTTGGCTCCCCCCTTGAATCATTTGTGTTGCTGGGACAGAAGGATGTGGTGGACACGCCAACAAGCCGCGTGCAAGTCATCGATTGATCATTGATCGTTTCCAGATTTTAACCTCTACAGTACAATTGGTGGATATTGGTAGATCATGAAAAAATCATCCCAATTTGGGATGATGATCCCAAATGATTCCAAATGCCCTTCCTATTTTTCAGTGGCTCAACCACCCAGCAGCCCTAGCTTGGTGAGCATCAAGGTATGGCCACTACCTCACGCAAATCCGGCCATGGCGGGAGTTCATCAGATTGCCAGGGCCCCAACAAGGTCATCATGCCATGGTCATGGTGAACACATGGGTTGCTTCACAGTACTTTCCCATAAAAGGGGATGATGAGATTGGTAATTACTCCCCCATTATACTGGTACAATAGGGATATACCATGATATACCGTGATACACCGATTCCAAGGGATTTGCAATCATGATGGGACCATACCATCTTCATCAATCCCATTCAACTTGACCACGGTGCATATTTCAGCGCGCCGTGAGCATGTAGCTGGCGACGATATGGCCATGTTTTGGGATGGTCTGAGGTCAAAACCCGAAGGGGACATTCAGAAGCGTCTGCAAGTGAACCTTTCGCAACTGGGCTGAAGAAATGGTCATGGCCATGGATCAAAATTAAGAGACATCCCAAACATGCTTCCAAAGAAGCAGTTGATGACGTCGCCGAAAATAAAAGTTCGCGCCAAAGCCATGCACAGATTTACATCAAGCTAGACATCGCAGACGCATACAGTTCATCACCTGGGCTTTTTTGCACTCCGGCAACTCTCAACGGCGCTTTTCAAAATCCATCGAGGTTGCAAAGATGTGCAATCAGAGTACTTTACAGTGTATTGCAGTCTTATATATTATATATACTGTGTTTGCGGCCAGGGAAGAAAGGTTTGAATGCTTTAGTCGGAGGGTCCAGAATTGCGGAGGCACTTCCAGATCAACTATGCCGTGATCTTCCTATTGCAGATGGTCCTTGCCATCATCTCGCACCCAGAGTGTTTGTAACTGGCCTGCGCTTCAAATCGCCATGGCTGCAATCATTGTCACTGTACGTTTGTATTGCCAAGTACTCTAATATGTACATCATCTAGAGTGACAATTGTGTACAATCATGGTCACTGTATCTTACTACATTTCTGCTACATACAATGTCTGTGGTGACGTTTGTGGCTCTTTGATTTCGCTTCCTCTGAGGGTGTCCGCAGTTTTCTTTTCACATGAACAGATAATCCATGATTTCCCCGGATTGCGCTTCGGCTGAGGGTCGTGATTGTGGTTATGGCGGTTATTTGGATCGCAGCGGGCTTAGCTTTGTAGACGAAGCGATGGCAGGTTTGCATGGAAACGGATTTCAACCTTGCTTCATGGCTACTAGCCTCTGACATGTTGAGTTGTAGAAGGTGCGCGATCATCCCGTCTCCCAAATCTACATCCACTTTCCCTTTCCGGCCCTCAGATGTTCCTGAAGAAGAACGATGACCCCAACTGGGTGGTCACCATTGGTGGCATGGAGCTTGGAAAGCTCGGGATCTCAGCTGCCAAAAATGGAAAATGCCACCAGTCACACAGTTGGATGATTTTCCCATTTAAACCTCCATGGCTAGTTCGGGATTCCAGTCAGCCATGTTTGGATAACGGTACCAGGTAACCTTCCAAGAACCAGTCGCATGATCGCGGTGGGATTGAGGACTCAGAGATGGATGGCCCTCAGCGGCATCACCGCCATTGTGCTGCTGTGCGTCGTTGGACAGGCTTGGTTCCAAGAATTTCTGATAGCACCATAGGAATGCCATAGGATGATGAGACAGGTATTTGTTTCTGAGGGCTGTCGTGGCAACCCTTTGGACTAGCTGTACCAGTACCAGCAACAAAATCCGTAATGACAATCTTTCCCCATCCTTTGCGGGTGCAAGTACTTGTATCATCTTGTATCATGGCTCTTTCCAGCTGATTCTTGCTGAAAACAAAAGACCCTTCCGGACCTTCCGGGACCGTGAGTCAGGTGATGTTCTCTGCCGCCTTCTTTTGTTCAATTCTCGTGCTGGTGTCGGGCTGCCAAGATGCCGCGACAAAACAAGATGGGATGCTGAATTCTTTTGACCAAAGAGGTCGTCATGTTTGACGCCCGTTTCAAAATATGCGATCTGTGAAATTGCAAGAATCTGACTATTTGATAGTGTATCTTTGCTTGTCATTTCTAAGTTCAATACTGACAATTTCCCCCAGCTTGTTTGCTTCATGCTGCACCCTGGCCTCCTGACAGCCCTTTGCCTTGAGGCATGGAATCCTGCATCCCATTCCAGATGCCACAGATGAGGCTCCATTTTGGGCAGGGGCTGTGCTGCTGGAAGCCAACGAAGATGTCTAGCTTTCTTCGATCTGAATTGCAGCTGATGGTCATCCTGTATGGGACTTGGGCCGGGAGCAGTTTCTCAGCATTGACCGCAACAAGAGAGACCACGATATTCTAACTTCCCAAAAAATCTTGTGTTTGTAAACAAACAAAAAACATTCGAGACATACCCGAGGCACCCAAAGCCCTCCCTACGGCAGTATGCTGTGTAGGTACGGGACTATTTGAGTGCCCCATAGGTTCGGAATTTCCTACGGTTTTAAAACCCGAGTCATGAGCCTGGACATCCTAATTGGGGCTGATATCTCCTTCATGATCATTGTCCTCTGCGTGTCGCGACCATGGTCCTTGCCATGGCCGTTGTCTGTAATTCACTGAAGAATAGCATAGAAATCTGAGACCAACCTCCCCTCTCATGTATGATGGTGCTGCTGCCGCGCTTGCCGCCGACAGATGAATGAGATGATTTGATCAATGAGATCATTTGACCGCTGAATGTCGTAGTGCTGCGTGAATTGTGGTGTTCCTCCGTGCCACAGCAAACAAATGGTTGCAGCACGGGGAAGTGACTGTGCTTTCCCTGCTGCCCTGGACACCTGTGCAGTTCTTCTATGGGGTCCATGGGTGGCAGGGATCACATCCAAAGTGGACGATGTGAGCAAAGGACAAACTCACCAAAGTAGAACATCTGAAGAAAAGCCGCGAATGTCCACCTTAGATAAGGATACCCGCAGCATCTCAGAGGTGTTAAGCATTGGCTGCCGGCTGCTCCATAGTGAGATGAATGGTAACTCTGAGCTTTGTGGCTCAAGACCTTTGCATAACAAAAATTTTACACATTCGACTAGGCAGGCTTGCAGAGATGCCACTGGCGCACAAAGCCACAACTTGTGGTCTGGCAAGTCGAATACACATATTTTGATCTTATTTGATCACTTTTGAAGCAAACCTGTTTTGACAACAACTGAGAGCTTCATTTCTTTGTTCTGAAGTGGGTGGATCCTGCTCAACATTCCGCTGGACCATCCGGTGCACCCACAGCAGGATCGGAACTTCTCCCGCTTTGAGCATGTCGAAGGAACTAGGATCGCTAGGAGTGGCTTCAGACTCCCACACAGATTGAAACTTCGGAGATGTTCTAAGCAGATCCCAGCTGCTGGACGTGCCATGGCCTCTCCGACCAATGATGCCCAATACCATGGCAGGCCAGGCCTGCGGTTAAACAGTCTCAGCTGTTCAGGTGGATTCCATTGGATTCCAATGTAGCAGTTGCCTTGCCCTGTAAGATCATTTTGAGTAAAGGAGCCACCAGTTTTTAAGAGCTATATAATGTCAATATATAGGTGTCAATATCTAGCAGTCTGAAGATGAAATACACTTGCATAGACCCAGCTGGGTCTCCTCATGTCTCGTTTGTTTGTGATTGTTTCCGATGGTCCAACACCACATGAGATCTTCGGGCCAACTGGGCAACTTTCCAGGTATCTTGTGACCGCCCATCAAGACGGGACAGCCATGGTCTTAGTGGTGGCAGCAATCTGCTCCAACCTGCTCCACCAGTCCTGTGGTGCCACGTCTTTCGATGCGCCCAGGTCCGCGTTGGCAGTGCTGAGCTGCGTGGGCATCGCGCTGCAGTGCTGTGTCTCGCATGGGCCGAAGGCATCGAAGGATCTCTTTTGGCTTCCGGAGCCGCAGATGGTCAGGTCATCCTTTGGAATGAGCCTTGGCAGGTGATAGCAATCGACAGCATTTTCACTGCTTTCGATGTTAAAGTTCTACTTTCGGGAGGGGAGAGCTCTGAATTTCCCGTTTTGTATCTTTCTTAGTTTTGATAAGTTTTGATTTTATGACGATTTGTTTTGAACCGATCCATATTTATTCCCTCCCAATCTGAAGCTATGCCTCTGAGTCATTTTGATTCCAGGAAGTGAGAAGCAATGAGTGGCGAATGATTCACCAGAAATTTGTGCCTGGCTCCGTGACATCTCTCGCTTTCAGTTCGCCTGAGCCGTATCTCATGCTGGGCATCGGCGGTGGCGATGAG
Source organism: Symbiodinium sp. clade C Y103 (assembly GCA_003297045.1). Lineage (NCBI taxonomy): Eukaryota > Dinophyceae > Suessiales > Symbiodiniaceae > Cladocopium > Cladocopium sp. clade C. The sequence continues at coordinate 6,667 of BGPT01002321.1, read as the reverse complement.
CTTGGCGTTCTCACAGTGCTGGTGTCATGGCTAGTGAAGTTGGGGAAAGCCGGGAGTTTTGCATCTGAATGCTTTTGAAACGAACATGATTAGAAGTTATGTGCAAAGCTAGCCCACTCTCAAAAGTTCTGAATTGAATCTCAATCCCTCGGCTGGCTTACAGGAGATAAGTCAGGTTTGCATGTTGACTTGTTTCTTCAATGTGTGGTTATTTTGCTGTTTGGTCAGAGTTCTCTCTGAATTCGACCGACTGAACAACCACGCTAGAGCAGTCGTGTGGTCTTCCATTCGATCTGGCCNATGTGTGGTTATTTTGCTGTTTGGTCAGAGTTCTCTCTGAATTCGACCGACTGAACAACCACGCTAGAGCAGTCGTGTGGTCTTCCATTCGATCTGGCCGTCGTTTGGTCTGACCGACTACCAACTGCACCACATCGGGAGTGAAGATGCACATTGCTTTCAGTTGTTGTTCTGTGGCTGATCTAGCAAAGAACGCATTTGTGAAAGGGACAGCGCTGGATCCAGAACAAACTTAGTCAAGAGCGCCTTGTGGTCAGGACATGTCAGAACTCTTATATATAGCACATGTCGGCAAAAATGAACCAACCTATGGTGGGTGCTTGTGTGATTCTCATTCGATCCCACCGATCTCTGGTCTGACCGACTGAAAATCAAGCCAGAAGAGGTGCGNGCAAAAATGAACCAACCTATGGTGGGTGCTTGTGTGATTCTCATTCGATCCCACCGATCTCTGGTCTGACCGACTGAAAATCAAGCCAGAAGAGGTGCGCGGTCTTCCATTCGATCTGGCCATTCTTTGGTCTGACCGACTACCAACCACGCTGCATCAAATCAGCATCTGACGTGGGTTGATGGCATGTAAAGGGATGAGCTGGTTCGCACTTGGATTGACAGTGTCTGGTTGTGTGATGTCTTGATTGCACTGAAGCATGCGGAGGGCAAGTCCTGGAAAGACTAGGGCGAGGGAAGAAAATGGACTTCGACTATTGTAGTCCTCAACGATGATATACTGCGAATGTGTATGTGTGTGTGTGTGTTCTGACAAGTTTTTGCTTGCCAGGTTCGGGACAAAATCATACAAAATCGACGAAATGCTTTCTCGCCACCAGGTGTGATTTACCACAGATGTGATGTGTGGTTATTTTGCTGTTTGGTCAGAGTTCTCTCTGAATTCGACCGACTGAACAACCACGCTAGAGCAGTCGTGTGGTCTTCCATTCGATCTGGCCNGCAAAAATGAACCAACCTATGGTGGGTGCTTGTGTGATTCTCATTCGATCCCACCGATCTCTGGTCTGACCGACTGAAAATCAAGCCAGAAGAGGTGCGTGGTCTTCCATTCGATCTGGCCATTCTTTGGTCTGACCGACTACCAACCACGCTGCATCAACTTGATATGAACGTGATCGAACATGTAGGTTATAAACCTTGACCATGGGAGTGGATCTCTTCACTTAGATGTACTTACTTACTTTATTTACCACCAACGCCATCAATGATCCCTGTCTTCTCAACATTGAGGTAGAGCTACGGCGCGGTTCGATGACACCAGATAATTGGCAGGCGAGGCTTTGATGGCTCTGTATCGTCGTGTCTCATATCTGCCAGGGTTCTGCGAAGCCATCATGAAAAGATGCAACGAAATCATCCAAAATTCTGTTCTCTAATTCCACTATACAGACTATCTCTACTTCCAGATCTTCCAGTCCATCTCCGGTTGACAACTGCACATTTGCCGAAGTGAAGGGTCCAAAGTCATGGTTCCAAGTGCTTCTAGCTGCTTCCAGCAGGTGAAGTCCATCCCTGCTCACGGTGGTGGTATCACCTCACTCAGCTGGGCTTCAGCGTCATCTCCAGTTGTATTTGCCACAGGCTGGATCTGGCTGCATCCTCTTGAAATGGGTTGAAGGTTGAGGTTGCCGAGATTCTTCTGTTCCACGCTTCCCCAGATTGCTGACGCTCTTGCTTACTTTCAATTCAAGAGGGTTGGAAACCTTTGCTTGATTCATCTATATTCATCTTAATTTGATTGCTTTGGGTCCATCGAAGTTCAGCCCGACAACGAGCTTCAAATGGCTCTGCAATGCTCTGCATGTTTTCATGACTCCAGGACCTGCAGTCTCCAGAGCCAGCAGCGGCAGTCGCTGGCTGGGTGGTGTCAGGGAGCCAATTCCGTCCCAGTTTGGGATGACCAGTGAAACATGGTGAAGCCATGGGCTGGACAGGAAGCAAGGAATCGACTAAATCGACACGGCAGATATCGCAGCCAAACATCCATAAAAAAATGTCGAAATAGGCGATCATAGGATAGCCATGGACCTATCTTGACATCAAATATGTGGGCCGAGCTGGATCCCCAGCTGTTCTGCCCTTAGCCAAGGCCAGGCGTTTGGCAACCTCCGGAGCCGATGGGCAGCTGGTGATTTGGCGTGCCTCAGCACATGTTGATACGCGTTGAACGTGATAGCTTCAGGTTGAGGCTAAATGATCCAGCCATCACTTGATTTAATGGCCATGGATGATGCGTGATCATACTAATGATATAAATAACAATAATGATAATAATAATGATAATAATAATGATAATAATAATCATAATAGTAATAATAATCATAATCATAGTAATTATTAATAATTAATCATAATACTAGTAGTAATAATAATGATAATAGTAATAATACTAATCAGAGGAAGTTTCGTAGAGAAACTCCGAGTTACGGACTTTCACATTCCTAGTCATCCAAAGATCATAGTGTCAGGTGGGCACCTGCGATTCACCACATTAACACTTCACCACATTAACACTTCACCACATTACCAATTCACCACATTAACACTTCACCACATTAACACTTCACCACATTAACAATTCACCACATTAACACTTCACCACATTAACACTTCACCACATTAACAA
>BGPT01002320.1:52690-74087 GCA_003297045.1 Symbiodinium sp. clade C Y103 | reverse complement strand
CATGCCAAGAGTGTCTTCTCAAGAGTGTCTTCCCAAGAATGCCATGCCAAGAGTGTCTCCCAAGCGTGTCATGCCCAGGGTGTCTTCCAGGAGTGTCATTCCAAGAGTGTCTCCCAAGAGTGTCTCCCAGGAGTGTCTTCCCAAGAGTGTCATGTCAGGAGTGTCCAGAAGGTTCGTGTGGGCATTCGGGTTCGTGGGCTGCATCTTGTTTTTTACCCTTTCTATACCAGCATGACCCATTTGATGTAGGGGCATGTATGTATATATATATATACATATATATATATATATTTATCATACAAACATATCATGATTTTATCTGTTTATATAAGCTCTCTCTCTCTCTCTCTCCCCCTATCTATGTATATACATATATACACTTATATATACATGTATATATATATATATATGTACTTTCTCTTCCTCTATCTCTCTCTCTCTCTCTCTCTCTTTTTATATGTAAACAAATATATATATATATGTATATACGTATATATCTACAGGTATATATATATGATTATATATGTATATATGCATGTAGTCTACATGCCTTGTATCCCCGGAAAAGAAACAAAACAGAAACAAATAGTAGGTTGATCTCCCCAGGCAAAGATGCGATCCTCCAAATGTTAGATCGAGATCTCGATGAAGCAGAGGTGCCACAAAGGGAGGGTCTGAAAATGGAGGGCCTAAGGAAAGATTAGGAAAGCCATATGGGATGGGGCAAAACCTATGAAATTACCATATGACTGGGTGAATAAAGATCCATTCACCGGCTATTTTAGGGTAGCTACCTAGGGTACCATATTTTTGACTCATAGCCAGATATTTGGGGGTAAAAGGAATGGTTTCCTCTGAATGTTCTGGAGAACCTTGATGATCAACAAGTGAAATTTCGGTGGGGGTATCTGAAACCGACTGGTGATTGATCCATGGCTCGAGTTCTAGTCCATTTTGATGCCGCGTTCGTCTTAAAGTCGGGTGCCTCAAACTCTACTGGTATGGCATCCACGAATCTCCATTAAAATGGCACGTTTTTGGTTGACACACCCGTTTTGATGAATATTGGGTGTATCTGAAAATGGGGCGTCTCGAAATCCCGCTGATTGATCATCATTGTCCCCAGTTTTTTTTTAAATATTCGGGACAGCCTATTCCAGACACACACACACACACACACCCAAATATCATATTATTTTGGTTCATTATTGTCACTTACCAATCGTGGTTGGTTAACCTCAGTAACGCCGATGACACCCCATATAATGTGGTACCCCCAATTATCAACCATCCCATTAACTAACAATCTTATCCTACTATATCCCACTATGGCATCGGGTTCACCCCCTAGATTATTCTGGTTTCTATTGACTTAAGTGGTGTAATGAAATGGTTGCAATTAGACAATTTGCCAAATTCACCTTTCATGTTCCTACTATATCCGAATATTATGGTGATACACCCCTATGTAAGTGTGGCAACATTTCATGCCCGCCTGGCCAGGAGCAGCATCAAGTAGCTGTGCGGAGTCATCTGCTGAACGTGGACCGCTTGCACGAGATCCAGCAGAGTAGGCTGGATGGATGGCCTGGGTCCAATCCCCTGGTCTTCACAGTATATGGCTATGGGTCAAAATTATGGTACCAAAAATGGTCATTTTTAATGGTAAATTAACATAAACCAACCAATTATAGGGTCAATCATTTTGAGCCATAGCCATATGTTCGTTTCTTTTTAAGATGGATGTTCCTCTTCCCCAAAGCTGGTCTAATGTGGTAAACCCACCAATAAACCTACCATTTAGGATGTGTTTTTTATTTTTTTAAAAACCATTCATTTATGTTAGTACCAGTATTGAGGATGGTTTATACTTGGGCTTGACACAGATGGTGTTGATCCATCCCCATGTGTTGTTTGGTCGATGTCCGGGATCGAATCACGGGAGCATTTTCGGTTCAAAAACGGGGATGATGTTTGGACCGAAAATTGGAACAGCACGTAAATGTATGCATAGATACACATTGGACATTATACAATATAGAAATACACATGTATACATATATTTCTAGGTGTATCTGACATATAATTTTCATATGTTGTAGAATCTACATACACATCTTGGCGAAAAACCACCAGCCAGTCGACTACACAGTTCCTAGAGATCCTCCATGGGTCCCATTCTATATACCCTCTGGTTATTTAACAGTTCGCCATGGAAAATGGTTGATTTTGGATGATTTTCCCAGCTATAAACCTCCATTTATAGGGAATTTTACAATTGCCACGTTTGATTACCGGAGGGTATACAAGCACTATATGTATATATGTACATATGTAGACATGTCTTTACATACGCAAGTATTATATAGGTGCATGATTGAATCTGTGTAGATGGTTGCCTTGCAATACATTGAATTTAGTTGCATCACATTGTGTGGCATTGCACTACGCTAAATGGTAAGACATGCACATAGATGTGTATATTAGTACATGTAGATATTTCAACACAGTGAACATTAGGTACTCGTATGTCATGGATCATATATCCACATATACGTATATTTACACAAACACACCCATATGCATATACAGATATGTATACGTATGCATGTACACATACATAGTTACACATTCATACATGCATGCATGCAGACACACTCAATCAAACTAATACAGGCACATCACCGTCATGGCTTTAGGGATCAAGTCCTTTGACGTATCTACATACAGAGAAATAATTAGAATACTATAATACTAACAATACGTGTAGCCATACATGCACCTTATTTTTTCTTTATACGTTTGTCTATCTATCTATCTATCTATCTATCTATCTATCTACCTATCTACCTATCTACCTATCTATCTATCTATCTATCTATCTATCTATCTATCTATCTATCTATCTATCTATATGTCTGTCCATCTATCTATCGTTCTATCTATCTATCTATCTATCTATCTATCTATCTATCTTTCTATTTACCTATCTATCCATCTATATATCTATCTACCTCTTTATCTGTTTATCTGTTTACTTGTTTATCTGTCTATCCATCAATCTACCTGTTTGTCTATCCGTCTATACCCATATCTATATCTATATATCCATGCACCTGCGTAGATCCTTCAAATCCATTCAATTCCGCTTCTTGCAGGATATCTAATCTTTTTTAGTAAGAGGTTATCCTGGCTAATAAGTCCTCTCGGCCTCTCGGTTATCCCATTGATAACTGGGGTAAAGCTGCACAAACATCCGTTCCTGAATGGTATGACTCTCCAAACCAAATTGATTATATATCCCATTATATCCCCAGTATGTCCCTATTGAATCCCTAATCAATCCATTCAAATCTCTCGTCAATCTATTTTTTAACCATCATTTTCCCCAAAATACATTGCTGTTTTGGGCTGATATCCACCCGTTTCAGACTCAACTCCCCAGAACATCCCTACCAAGACCTACCCTCTGGTAGTTTTCACAGTTTGCGAACTTGAAAATCACTATTTTTGCTGATTTCCAATAGGTAAATCATCCACAAATGGGCCATCCCTTACCATGGCCTTGTTGGTGACGCCAGACTCTTGGCCTTGGACGAGAAGTTCAAACACGACGTCGCCACCCTGCAGGAGGCGAGCTGTAAAGACGAGGGGAACAGATGGAAAAAAAACGTGGAGTTTCTCCAAAGATTGGAGTTTTACATGACCCTATATATATATATATACAGTATATATATATATATACAGTGTATAATGTATATAGCAGGACTTGGACTTGGACTTTTCGGTATGTGATTTTATGGGCCCCTTTTGGGGGATTTCTCCAACTAGGCTTAGAATTTTGGTCAGTAAGAATGAAGACGTGGAATGAACACCCCTTGGAATATCGTCAGCTAAAATGGGGATTTATACAAGTACCAAGAACATCAAATGTTCAACACGACTCGGCGTAAGATGATCACTGCTTGATGGTTTGAACACAACGACGCCTTTTTTCCCCATATGAATTGGGATGTGTTTTTTTGGAACCAACAGCCAGTAGATGTTGGATACTCAAAAGTGGCTAAGTATCAACGTGTGTTTCAAATTTGGCCCAATGTGATACTTACAAATGTTCAACATTTGCAAGACGTAAACATTGTTTGAAAGTTCAAACATATCGTTCACATCCCTGCGCCAGGAGTTCAGAATTGAACGAGAACACATCCAGGCAGATCTCCCAGTTCCTGCCGGGCACTGCTGTTGGTTGAATACTGATGATCACTAAATATATTTATCTGAAAATTCAAGGGAAACCCCTCAATTCGGAGTAGAACGCCGTTTTTCCTCGTAAATTGCTAGAACATGTGATATATTCCCATTTTCAGACACACCTACATTGGGTTGTTGAATCCATCTTCCAAGAAGACGGCGCCGTCCGTTTGGCCAACCAGTTGGCCTCTGGGTTGGTCGTTTTTGCCACACAACTTTGTTTTCCATCCCTGCAAATGTGTTTGTTTGGACATGCACTGTACCCCAAAATCTAGTGGTTGATCATTTTTCCTTTTTCAAATCGCAATTTCCCAGTTCAGGACATATATGGCATAGTCAAATTGGTATGGGGCAAAACTCAGACCCAGTTGGGACAACAGATTTTGGAAGATGATCCAAGTCGCAGATGACTTTGTTTGCTCGAAGTTTGATGGGTACATCTCTATTTTTTGAATAGTTGAGTCCTATTATTGGTGGTGAAATCATGTTCAATTCCAAGTTTTTGGTGCTTGTTCAATCCCTATGTCTTGCGTTGAATCATCTTAAACCCTCATAACATGGCTCTCAAAAGACACAAGAAAAGGTCTCGCAACATTGAACACAGTCGACAGGAGCGACACGCTTTAGAGAAGCGAGAACTTGCCCTGATCGTGGAACAAGTAGAGTGGCCTGGCTGTGCATCCCACTTGTCATCCTATACATAGTACCTATACATTATATGACCCATTTGTAGCATGTAGCAAAATCGTTTCTGATCCATATAAAACATTTTAAAGACAGCCATTCATCATTCATCGAAATGGGGATATTCCGCACAGCACTGGGATGTTTTTTCCCATGAATTTTCTCCCCGCGTAGCCGACCTGACTTTTGAGATGGTTAGCAAGCCGAACAAGAGTAATAACACATTGGGAATTCATGTAACTTCGAGCAACATGAAGGACATGGGAAATACTACAGGAATTAGGACATAATAAATTGGGAATTGCAATTATATAGTAGCTATTCTGACACTTCTATTTTTTTTATCATCATGTAACTACTATTATGATTGGGAGTTACAATTATAGTAACTATTATGTAACTACTATTGTTATCATCATTATGCATTTGCTATGCTATTTCAATTACAATTATAGTAAATATTCTGTAACTACTATTGTTATCATCATGTAACTACTGTGGTGACCCAGCACTTAGTATATACTTTTTTTTTTTTTTAGAAAAGCACATAGAATATGGCCAAAACGAGCTTAAAGCATGGCACTTAGAATATTCGCACTTAGAATATGAAAACATAGTAAAAATTAAGAAAAATCAATAAACAACCTTGGAAAAACCAATGGTTTTAGCACTTAGAATATGAAAAATAAGAGTGAAAGTTAATGAAAATCAACAAAAACCCATAAACATATAGTTTAAAAAAATAGTAAACATATTGAAAATTGTTTAAAAATACAAAAAAACCATGCAAAATCAATGATACAACAATAGAATTACACGACATACTAACAAAACTTGAAGAAAACAATGAAAACATAATGAAATTCATGAAATTATTAACAACAAAAGAATAAAGATAATGTTGAAAAAAACAATAAAACTACTGTACTGTATAATACCGTAAAAGAACAATAATGCAATACTGTACTGTACTCTATTGTAAAACTAATACTGTATACTGTACTTTACTGTACTGTATGATATTGCAAAACAAACAAATATCGACAACTACTGTATGCTGTATATTGTATAATACATTGTACAGTACTGTACTATAATATAATACTGTACTGTATTGTATTGTACTGAAAATCATATATTGTATTAAGGTTTGCTGTGATAGCAACCTGTGTACTGTAGATATGCACAGTACAATATACTGTACTGTACAATACAATAAAGAGCTGCTGTGATAGCAGCTATTAATATCACAACAATTGTTGTGTATTGTATATTGTAATTTTCAATTATTTCCATATTATATACAGTACTGTACTGTACTGTACTGTAGTATTGTACTGTAATTGAAATTGCTAAGTGCAACGGTTTTCCTCATTTTTACCAATCGAAATGCATATCCACACATAATTTTATGAATTTATTGGTTTTGTATTCTAAGTGTACGTTTTTCATATTCTAAGTGTGACACTTAGAATATATTTCATATTCTAAGTGTCTAGTCTTCATTGCACTTAGACTATTTTAAAAAACTATTTTTTTTTAAAAAAAATCATATTCTAAGTGCCGGGTCACCACTGTACTATTTTAATTACCATTGGGAATTACAATCATAGTACATAACTATTATGTAAGTACTATTGTTCTTATCACTATGTAATTGCTATCGGCTATTGTAATTACCATTGGGAGTTACAATTGTAGTAACTTAGTAACTATTTTGTAACTACTATTGTTATTATCATCATGTAACTACTATTACAACTAAAATTTATAGTCATATTATATAATTTTACTTATTTCTGACTCGCGAATGCTACTTTGCTCAGAATAGCCTTGGAAACCCGTGTTCCGGGGATGAAGGTGACATAGACAACTTACAAAAAAAACCTCCGCATTTATACGGGAAACGTTGTTCTTTTCAACGAAAATGGGGTATACACTGAATCATGATATTCACTATTGATGAATATTATTGATCATGATTGTTATTGATCTAGAACATTCTACCAACAATCATGAGGATTCAGCCGATTGGCATTGGGAGACAACATGACATCTGTTTTCTACACACCATGGAGGACTGAGATAGGCAATATGAACAATAAGAAATCCATACAGTCAGGATCAAAACCGACTTGCGCCCCCCAAAATCTGTAGGAGATTTTGCTCCCAGCAGAATGCCAGCCGTTTGACCAATACATTTGACCCGCAAAAGATCTGGCAAGCAGCTATGGGTAGTGAAGGACTTTTACGCTTGTCGCGTCGGAGGATAGAACCCGTTTTCATCCATTTTGCATCCATGTAAGGTCCGGGGTATCTGTTCTGGTTTGCAATGTGTAAATGTCAGAGCAAGATGTATGGGCATTATCGGTTGGTTCAATTTCAAAGATGAAACACCACAGATCAAGATACCCTCTGGTAAACTCACAGTTTGCTATTGAAAATGGACATAGAAATAGTGAATTTTCCCATTAAAAATTGCCATTTTTAAATAGCTATGTTAGTTTACCAGAGGGTAAATAAAGCTGGCTTTTGAACCCAAATCATGGGGATATCGTTGATATCAACAATCTGAGACGATACGATCTTAGATTTCCATGTTGCTGGATGCATACTGCTTTTGAGTCGATTCAAACATGAAAAGAAACAATGTTTCTTAGTCAATTCCTGACTTTCTACTTGGGTATACCATCCACATGTCTTTTGATCAATTTACTTCTTCTTTGTTGGTTTAATCGAATTCCACCCACATGCCACCAATTCCAAGCTGGATCACCAAGGAGAGAGGAGAAGAATAGAGAGATGGTCTGGAACCTCGGAGAACGTGGGACGAACAACGACCACATCGGGTCACTGGTTCCGGTCACCGGTTTGTGACCACAGTTGCCCCGCTAAAATCCAAGCTTTTCGCGTCATTTGTTCCATGTTAGTTGTCAGGGATGGCTGACTCTCATGTTCAGAATAAGGGACGGTTCAGTTGGGGTGGCATCAAACGAATCTGAAATATGGTCCCTCAGCAGATTTCAGCAATGAAAACAGGTGGTTTCTACACATGTTCGGGGTAAAAATTAGGTATACGCAAATTGCAATCTAATTAGGGAAAAGCCAGGGTTCCCCGTTTTGAGACAAACCCATTTTCACCAACCAGCTCCGAAAACACCGACTAGCTTGCATGTGAGCCGGCTTGCCCTCCTGATGCCCGCAATTTTTGCAGACCAGAGTGGCTCGCTTTTGGAACCCATTGGCCGAAACCCCACGGCCATGGCGTGGTTTCTTTTCTTATTGCTTGGTGTGTCGCTAGCGGACGAGGTGGGGGACCTTGCCCGATTTTTCATCATGAAAAGTGGGTCAGCTGGTCTCAGCCTATGTTGGATGGTTCGATGTCCCTAAAAAAATGCTGAAAGAATTGGCTGGCCATTAAAACCGCATGGTTCGTTGGGTTTGGATGTTCTGGTGTTGTGGGTCAAACTCGGAAGCCGCCCCAAACAACATCTACATATCTACACATATCTACACATATCTACTATATACATGCATATCTATCTATGTCTATGCATATTCATATATTGCATATATTCTCGCTAAAGTAAAACTAACATATCCAGGGAGCAAGAGATTGTTGCCCGCCTGGCGCCACGAATTTGACATACGAGGTGCAGCAGAGCTGCCATCTGCTGCAGACCAACAGTCAGTGGCGCAAGAAAGGCCAGCGAGGCCAAAACTCTGTGGACCTCGGGGCATTGGAGCAAGCGACAAATTTCAGCAAACCTGCGAACAAAAGCAACGGCATTTGCGTCTCCAGTCTCAGCCAGGAGGAGAACGCCTCAGTGTTGATTTGAATCAGATGGGCCGGAAAATGGGAGATGACCAGCATGTGGCGATTTTCATGGGGAAAATGATGATCAACCATAGGATTTTGGGGTATCCGTGGGTATTGACAAAGCCACTAAATCAAACTTGGTAGGATCTCATTGTGGATTCAGCTACGCACTCCCTCCAACCAAGCACAGACCCTGAACATCGCCCATTTGTACTGGAGAACAATCTTCCACCCCCCCCTACTGTTAGTAAAGCAATAAGATCCACCATCCCTAATTTCACCTATAATTTTGATGGGTCCTACAAACCAGCCAAACTCTGGGTGGTTTATGACACTACTTTACTAACATTGAACCCCACGTACCATGGCTATACATGTATATATATATATAATATATATATATATATATATCCCCCAAAAACATTATCCCATTATATCCCGTTAAATCACCCATTTGTGGATGATTTACTAACATTACTGTAGGGTCTGTGTCAATTTGGGGGATGCCTGCTCGATTTTTCGATCTTTCAGCCGTCTTGAAGGAGCTGAAGGCACCGATCGAAGAAGTCGTTGCCAGCGGCTTGGCGTTGGATGTTACGCCGAAAAAATCGGGGACTTGCCCCGAGAAAAGAGCATCGACGATCATGGTACAATATTCATGATAATGTGTGTTATCTTTGTTGATTATTATATACTATTACGACATCTATTTCTAAATGTCTAAACACGCATTTTCCGTGGCTGCAACGCAAAAACCCAGGGGGTACGGCCGGAAGAAGCAGCAGGCATCCTGGGTCAAGCTTTGCCGGTTTTGGCTGCATAGAAAAGTGCCCTTACGCCGTTTCGGGTAGCCAATTGAGCCATAGCCACTTAGATAACTACCACTGATACTTTGGATTGGTTTAAGTTCAAATTTACAAGAACCCCTTTCTGTATATTTGATCGGGAAAATCCATGCTTTCCGGTTTCGATTTTCCCTTTAATCAATCCAGTTACTGATCGATAAAACAGCATCCCAAGAGACCCAACCTGTAGGCTACTTGGAACCTCACTTAGGACCCGGAGCATTGAGAACCCGACTTAGATGTCAACCCGGATTAACAACACCCCGCGCTGTGAAAAGTTGGGAGGGCTGCAAGCTGAAGCTGATTCCCAGGCTATGGTGAAGATGGTTGGTGCACCTACGGTTTCCTCGGTGGCTGGACCAGCGCATGTGCTGTGAGCCGCAAAAACCGCGAGGCGAAGAGTTTTGCGAAGGTGTTGCCAAGCAGCAGATTTGAAGAACTGGTGGGGAAATCCCCACAATGGTGGTGTTCCTGTGAATGGTGGGGCGGTTTGAAGATGTAAACAAGTATGGGTTTCCGATCAACAATTAGGTGATTTTCATGCATGTTTTAGGCCACCTAACTCAGGAGTTGCGGAGGATGTGGATGTTGGCATATAAAACGGGGACTGGACCATGAAGATGTTGTTTTTGGGTGCCTGTAAACATGGTGATTTGAGTGATTATAGAAACCTGGCTTTTCGCTCGCACGAATGAGGATTGGGTAATTGCTATGGAAATATGGATCTTACCGACTGGGGATTGTCCATAGAAACATAGGGACTTGAGCAGGACTTTAGCCACAAAAACGGGCCCCCAAATTTGATGGTTGAGAATCATTTTCCACATCAAGATGGCAATTCTGGAATATATATATATATGTTTATAATGATGATTGATTATGTACAATATTATATCTCTTATGTATAGAATGTACATATGGATATAGAATATATGTATATATGTATAGATAGAATATTATAGAATATATATATATATATGTACTACATATACATACACGTCCACTTTTCGGACAACGCATATTTCAGCGTGCAACCATTTGTAATGGGTTTGAGCCTGCAAAAAGAGCATTGAAAGCAAGGTACCACCAAGATCCTTCTGACTTTTTCAGACGCAGGATTTCTTTCCGTGTCACCGTTCGCCACAACTCAGGTTTCAACCCTTGTACCAGATCATTTTACCGGACTGGCCCATCAAGCCAGCGACCGAAGTAACTCTGAAATTCCTGGAGAATCAAAGCTTGACGATCCGCGATCACTTCTATCCACTCGATGACCTCTATTGCTACGTGCCTTTGTTGGCGTTAACTCCTACGAGATGGGCTGACCGGTCGCCCCATCAATGACGAGTTGCGAGTTTTGAAGGGGGAAATCATCCCATAAAGCGGGCCTAGATTCCTAGATGTTTGATTTAAGAAATTTGAAGAATCGAAGAAATCGCCAGAAATCGCCCTCAGGTGAATGGCTGGTATTCCTTGGACCGAGATCAGCTGATGAACAATTTCACCTACTTGGAGGAAATGTCTGAGAAATCCTGCAAGCACTTGGAGGAGACCATGCCGCACTATCACAGGTGGTTTCCACTGTCACAATTTCGCTGCATATTTTTGATTTTTGATCGATAAAAAATGAATATGATTTGTGATTTGCCTATTTTGAGCAACTCGCAGATTTTGATTTTTCATGTCGGCTCCAAGGGAACTCACCATGACAGCATGTGGAGTTAGCTTTGATGAATGGATGAAGGTCAGATGGCAGCCATCGTACGGCAGCTGCAAGCCATACTTGAGTTCCGAGGAAGCAGCAGAATTTGTTGCCAAAGCTTTGTCGCGCCCAACTCTCAGCAGCCAAGAACACAACCAGCTCCTGAGATTGCTTCCGGCAATTTCGGACCAATGGATGTGGGTAGCTTATGGTAACCAGAGCTACATGGTTAACAAGAGACTTTTGGCAGTGGGACAGTCATTTCCCTACAACGTCACAACCAGAGCCACTGATCTCTTACTGAGTCCAAGACCACGATTGATGGCGGCACTAGAAACTGCCCAGCCAGGTGTTCCCTGGGAGCCTTTGGGCGTCAGCTCAAGAGTGCGACTTGGAACATCACATTGACTGTCGCTGAATCGAGCTTGCCAAGACCATTGGCGTTCAAAGCCGACCTGGCCGTTGTTGTGCGACTCAAGCGTGCTGGGTGCTCAGAAGTTGGGTGTGTTCCTTTGTCTCTCCTTACGGGAGGTCAGTTCCACGTTATTCCGGCTCTTCGCGATGGCAGCGAAGTGGGCCGATGCCCAGCTCTCTGAGCGGCAGCTGGTGCCACCAGGAGCAGTACAGCACGTGAGCTCACCAGATCCTTGAGGGAGGCCATCATGGCCTTTTACCATGGTGGTTATGTGCTTACATGTGACACAGCTGCATGTTCCCGTGACGTGATGGTCTTGAAACAGGCCATTGCTGCTGTGAACACCTCTGAGAGACCTGAGATACCGCTAGCACCACCCCTGATTCGCGAATTCTTTGCCCTCCATGGAATGTCAGTGGCTGAAGCAGTTGAAGAGGGTGCAGACTAAGCTGCACTCGTACTGTGTGACGTGCTGGGCTCGACATGGGGTGGTTCTCAACAACCAAAAAAAGGCAAACGATGGTTTGAAAAAAGTCAAAGACAATGGCGAAAAAAAACTGGTGGTCGTAGCCCCACTCAGGGTGCTCTTCCTTTCTTCCCAGCTTGGAAGAAAGCTGCGCCGATCAAACCAGAGGTGGAGAAAGCTGCGGCGATCAAACCAGAGGTAGAGAAAGCTGTGACGATCAAACAAGAGGTAGTAGAGAAAGTTGTGACGATCAAACAAGAGGTAAAGAAAGCTGCGACAATCAAAGTGAAAAGAGAACCTTCCAGTCTATTGTCTCCAGGACAACGGCGCCGAAAGCTGCTGCACACCGTGGAGCCGGTGCAAAAAGAAAACAACATGGACAACGACCTTGCTAAGAGCAATGCATGAGAGTCATAGAAGATGTTGCGAATGCAGCATGCTGTTTCACCAAGGCACTAAGAGCAATGCATGAGAGTCATAAAAGATGCTGCGACTGCAGCATGCTGTTTCACCAAGGCCCGCCAAGAGCAATTCATGAGCCGCCACAAAAAATATTGCAAAGTGCGATGCGTGACTTAGAAAACAATGAAAACATGGAAAAGTGTCCACATGGAATGCAAATCCCGTTTACTATCAGTTCTCCTCTGTCACTCTGTCAGGAGTCCATGCCGCACTTTCACAACGTCTCGATGGAAACAATGCTGATGGACCCTGGGTCGGTTTTCAGCGAATTTGTATTCTATTTTGGGAAACATATCTTGTTTTCTAATTACCTATTCTTCACTCATTCATGTTCTCTTCCCGTTTACGGGGCTGCAGCCTCCCCAGGAGTCCGCTGTGGATGGAACTGTGCTGCAGAAGATCATGAACGGCCCCAACTCTGGGCAGGTGCCGGACCACGTGGTGCATGGCATGTTTGTCCATGCGGCCGCCAAATGCCTGTTGCGAGGACCTAAACGGAACGACAAGTTGCCGTTTTCAAAGTGGATTGACGTATCATAATGTATCATTTTTTTCACTGTTTTAAACATATACAGTACATATAATTACATATACATGTAGATCGTATTTACATGTGCATGTATGTTTTCATATGCGTATGTATAAAAATATAAATATATGTGTTGATATATGTGCATATAGCTGCATATACATTATGTTTCTGCAGGATGCAGATCTATAAATGCATTAATTAATTTACATTTGTGCAAACATACACGCATGTATATCTATACAGTGCACATACACATTTGATCTAAATTTCGAAGGTGTCCATGACAATTTGCGTCTGTCACTCACTAGGAGGAGGGCGTGGAGCCGTGTGTGACCTTGCCAACTGCGCTGCACGTGGCTGCCTTCGTGGGAACGAACTTCTCTATACTCAGCGTGGAGAATGCCAGAAACTCACAGATTAATCATGAAAGATGAGTCCCTTGCGCTTCATGTACTCTGCACATACCCTCCATATGGCTTCCCAAAATGATTAAAATGGATGGGACAATTTCACCTGAAATCCCATCTTCGAACGGAAACATATGGGACAATCACCGACATAAATCGGTGATTGTCCACGACCAGGTCAAACTACTGGAGGGTAAACACAAGAGAACCTGGTGATATGTATTGAATCTTCATTTTTGGGGCCTAAAACATGGGGGTATCACTCTTTTGGCGGTTCGCGAGCCTCAGCTGTGATTAGACAAACTTGCCTTTACTATCAAATGGCTCAGAAAAGTGCGGCATTGCTGTGGTGATGCAGGTGATGCGGTCAGAACTTTTCACTGTCAGATCAGATGCCGGCCTGAACTTCCCCCCGTGATGATTTTCCACACCCAGCCAGGTTGGATCAAGTTGTGCTTAACCACGGAAAAAGTCAATTTCTCGGGGTCTATTTGAACAGATGGACTGGTAATTTTTACTTGAATATCCCAAATTATCCCAAACCACTACATACCTGACCTGACGCAATTGCTGCATTTTTCTGCCACAATCCAATTTCAAATTCTGGTTGACTGACGGTCTTGGCTGCAGGGTTTGGAGTGCAATCGTGGAGTGCCAATTCCATCCAGAAAGGGGTCCTGGAATTTCAATAACCATGGACTGACATGATTTTAGATCTCAAGTATGGTTGATTCCATTCTCCGTGATTCTCCTGTACTATGGACCCCTAGTATTGCTGTGATTATGTCCCCAGGAGTGGTGGTGATATTGCCTCAAGGCCCTCCTCCCTCTGAGGCGGATATCACAGACCACCAGGGTCAGTTTGAGCTCATTCGCTCCTTGGCAAATGTGGTGGGGTCTGTGTCACCCCTAAAAATGAGCAGTGCCCCCGGAAACCAATCGGTAGATCATTATAGAGTTATACTGTTATACTAGCTGGTTTATTGGGGATTAGGAATTGACCTCTGGGAATCCCTCTCAACCAGCCAGTTTTTGATGGGATTTAAGCGCCAAAAAAGGGCATTGCACAGATGCCAAAGACTTCACAGTGACATGAGAGGTTCCCTACTCTTCACCCCATCACTGGCTTCACAGCCAGATCACTCTATCCCCCGACGGCCCAGCAATCCGCGTGGCGAATTGGGCTCAGGCAATCGAAATATTGAAGAAGATCATCAAATGCGCAGTGGCTTAGAAGAACAGATCGAGGAAACTCGTGCCAGGTGGGAGCGATGTCTTGGGCTCTAATAGTTCAATTGAATCTTGTTCAATCCCCATTTTAGTTGAGCGAAACTCAAATAATCCACTCTAGTTACTTGCGCCATGTTTACGGTTTTGAAAATCATCTATTTCGGTTGGTTGCAGTATGTTTGGTTGGATGAATTCCCCATTCCAACTGCTTACATCCTGGATGCTTGGAATCATCCGCTTGGGTTTCAGTCCTCTTTGGGTGTGTCTGAAAATATACGGTATACCTCGTCCCCCCCAAGCCATGGATATAAGCCATGGCCATCAAATCTCTGGGAAAATGATGGAAACTGACAATGATACGACTGGACGTCTGCGGAATGGACAATGATCATAATAAACCATGAAAATTTGCGGATACATAACCTATTTTCAGAGGATACATAGCCTATTTGCAGGACAAAAACCGTATTTCAGTCACGTTCCGTTGGGAAAATCGCCAGGTGTCGGGACAAATTGCTGACGTATGAGAGGTCCACCGAAGCCAGCACGGCAGACTACAAGGAGGGCCACGGTTTGTTTTTGTCTATGGGAGTTTTGAGGCTCGGTCTTGATACACAATGCCTACGAAAGTCGCAAGCTGGATCCCATGCTGATAAGTACAGATACTACTCTTGATCATAGCCAAATTGCTTGGCCTTTCAGACTCCCCCTTTTTCCGGGGGAAAAATTATCAGGCCCAAGGCATTGCTTTGCGCCCTACTTTGGACTACGGCCGGTGGCTTTCTGTCGCCAGTATTCGGCTCTCATCTTTTCAGAGCCCCAGCCCTTTCCCGCATGTTCCGTTTGGAAGCGGTTCCAGGAGTTCAGATGTGAAACACTACCCCGGCTCTCACCCGCTGCATCACTCTGCAAAGCGCCATCCGCAGCTGCCGGCGCAATGTCCAAGCCCGATTGTGGCTTTGATGGCCTGGAAGTAGTCGGCCCAGCAGCAGCAGCTAAGCCCGATCGTGATGGCATTCGCAATGCTGTAGCGCTAGCACTTGCAAGATGAGAGCCCGAGCTTGATGGAATATTCATTGATGTTGAACGCTCACCATCGCGCAAGCCCGATCGTGAAGAAATTCGCAATGATGAAGAAGCACATGCAGAATCATGAGAGCCCGACTGTGGCATCGATGACATGGATGAAGTTGCTGCCTGCAAATTTCGTGTTGTGCGCATCATCTCAGTCCAAGCTTGATCTACTGCTTCATCATCATTCTCTCCACGACTTTCACTCTTGTTCTTGTTCTTTTTCTTCCTCCTCCGGGGCAATTGATCTCCAACATGAAGTCGATAGCCTCGACGAGGTTCCTCATCTTCATTTTGCCATGACTCAGGAGTGCGCCCATGCATTTTGTTGTGTGGGTCCTCACCAATGCGCCTGCTCTGCGCGACCATCGCACGAAGTTCATCGACATCAGCAGTTTGTGCATAATGAGCGGACCCCTCCTCCTCAATCACACTCCATTCATCTTCACTGCTATCACGCCGCAACATGCGGAGTTGTGGAAGAACTTGTTGTCCTTTGACTTCGGCACTTGTTTGGCTGCCCAATGCCCCCTGCAGTCGTTGATGAATCCATTTGCCGCTTTGGACCATTTTGTTTCCAACGTAGACTGCACCCACCAGCATTAGGATGAGGCCAATGGTCCAAAACCAGGACAACTTGTCACCCCCCTCCTCCTCTTTGGTTGCTGCCGCACCAGACAGCAGCGTGGCACCGACTAACATCGCCACTCTCGCTTTCACTTGATCAGATTTGATCCCACCTCCAGAGCTATGCACCTTGGTCTCCTCAGTGACAATGCAAAGATCTTGAAGGGCACGTTCAAAGGCAAGTCCATTGACGACCTTTGTAAAAGAGTCTGCAACCAGCTGACTGCCCATCAGGTGGCCCAATTGCCACTCATTTTGCTGCAAGGCTGACCTCAAAATGGCTGCCCTGATGCGTAGATGTCTCGTTCGCCAGCTTCCTTGACCCTCTCCAGTTGCCAAACTAATGGCTGCAGCGTTATCACCCCACAACCTTTTTGTCAGCTTCTCCACAGGCTCATCCCTGATCGCCGCCACCAAGCTCGCCGTCGCTCGACCACCCACCAAACTTTCGCAAAATCCAACTAGCTCACTCTCAGCAGTCGACTGAGTGGGGAATGGCTGCCTGTTCGTGCTCCACATCACCGGAGCACCAGCATAGTAGTAGACTTGGCCTTGGACTGATCTGTAGCCCTTTGTGGAGGCATAGGAGATGTCAGAGAAAGCCTCAATGGTGCGCTCACACCGTGGTTGTGATAATTGATTGCGCTCTCCATATTGAGGTCCGGGATGTTCTGCATAGACCAGCCCTCTCGTCGGACGAAGCAAATATGCCATCATCTTGAGGCCAATCGAGATTGAGAGCTCTGGTGCTTTTGTGCACAGCCTTGACATGGCAGACACTCCAATGGATAACTCTGGACGAGTTCTTGTAGCCAACCATAACAGAGCGCCCGTGCACGCCTGGGCTTTTTTGACCAACTCCCCATCTTCTGATCTCGTTAGCTCGGCCTCTTCCTCAGGACTTGGCAACTTGAAGTCCAACTGGTGTGACGCTCGCTCGACGCCCCACTTTTTGATCAGCTCCTCTTCATAGCTGTGCTGATGCAAACGAAATCCACCACCCTTCTCCAGCTCATTCTTTTGAATCTCGAAACCACAAAAAGAAACCGCTTCCTGTTCGGTGGCTTTTGAAGGTTCAGCGCATTCCCATGTAGTAGAGATTGCTTTCAATGCGCAAGCTGCGACATCATCTGTGGCTGCCAAAAGTACATCATCTACGTAAATGGCCA
This sequence comes from Symbiodinium sp. clade C Y103, assembly GCA_003297045.1. NCBI lineage: Eukaryota > Dinophyceae > Suessiales > Symbiodiniaceae > Cladocopium > Cladocopium sp. clade C. The sequence continues at coordinate 56,406 of BGPT01002320.1, read as the reverse complement.
TCACACCACAGTTCTTTTCCTCCCCCGTTTCCTGACACCTCTCTTTCAAATGCCACAAGTGTTGATCAGCTGCTGGACTAAAGCTCCCCACCCAAGTCTTCTCGCCAACCAATCTTTGCCATGACATTGTTGGGATGACCAAATCACGATGTTGAGCCCAGTCCTTGGGGCTGCTCACCAATCCATACATCGCAGAGTCGCAAAGCCAGGTCTCCTGAGAGGTTGCAATGCCCAGCTTGATGTAGATGTGGGGTATCGTCATCGCTATCATCTTTGAATTGTCAGAGCGCTTGGCGTTCAAAAAGGCACATCTGATGTCAGTCCCAAAGATGTTCCACCCCTGCAGAGATGAGTGCCGGACAAGAGTTCTGATTTGTGCCGCATCACAGCTCCCAGCATAGGTTGAAGCTGTTGTCTCCTCCTCAAAGTTTCCACAAATGCATGCTCTTGCCTTCCGCTTTCCACCAGCTTTGATGGTAAACACCATTTTNAGCATAGGTTGAAGCTGTTGTCTCCTCCTCAAAGTTTCCACAAATGCATGCTCTTGCCTTCCGCTTTCCACCAGCTTTGATGGTAAACACCATTTTGCTTGGGAGCTCCTCATACTTGACCCCAAGCTCTTGCGCCTTCTGTTGCGCTTCTGCTCGCAAGACTTGACGCACCGCTTTTTTCTCCGTCACTATTGCATTGTACTCTTTCATCATGGCTTCTCTCCAGTTGTCCCAATCTCCATACACCTGATCAGCAGTGATGGTCTTTGTAACCAGAAAGTTCTCCTCTTCAGCCAGCTTTTGAGATTCCAAATCCAATGCACGAAGTTGCATCTCTACGTCAAACTTTTGGTGAGCGAGCATTGCAAGAGTGGGAACGCAAGCAGCATGGTCAGGGTCCATGTCGTCCACAAGCACGCACTCCTCAGAAAGCACTGTAGAAAGGTTTTGATGGAGCTGCAGCAATCTCTTCACTTCGATTTTTTCATCATCCTCATCCTCCTGCTCCCCCGAGTTGGTGCCCAACTCAAGCTTGGCAAGTTGTGGTAGAGGTTGTTTTCGTCGCATTCGACGTTGANATTTTTTCATCATCCTCATCCTCCTGCTCCCCCGAGTTGGTGCCCAACTCAAGCTTGGCAAGTTGTGGTAGAGGTTGTTTTCGTCGCATTCGACGTTGAGGGATCTCATCAAAGTGTTGACCAGCGGCTTGCTGAGTGCGCTCTTGCACCACAAGCTCATGCAGCTCTTCCTCCCCCCGATCCACATGCTCCACAATGACATCAGATGACGCCAAGTATGTGCCATTTTCTAATTGCACACAATAGCCCCCAGCCGTGAGAGAACTCCATGGGTCTGGCCCTTTGATAAATCCTGGGGACCGCTCCCATCGCCAAGCTGCATATCTCTCATTCCAGCTTTTTCTCTTCACGTAGACTTTGGTGTTGAAGGGGAGCAATGGCGGCACCTCAAAACCAACGGCCGTCAGCTGAGATCTCAATCTTCGCTCAGCTGCATGTTTGACCAAAATCGGCCACTGAGTTTCAGGGATGCCATGGGCACACATGAGGATCTTGCTGTGACGCTTGATGAGATTCACTTCACCTTCTGCGCGTCCATTTTGCTTCCAGTCAGATCCGGTGGTGTATGTTGTTGTGATCCCTCGATGATGACACCATCGCTGCATAGTTCTTGAAGTGAACTCTCGTGCCCGATCCGCATGAAACCTAAGCACTGGAAGACCCAAGCTTCGAACTTGACTGTAGACTCGGGCCACTGCGTCCAAGATGTCAGCCGCCCTCATCATCACTGATCACTTCATCACTTTCAAAATTGGGAAGTTCATAGTCCTCCATATCCCCGCAAACCCCATCCTCCTCCACAGCTTCCCTCAATCCTGGTAGCGGAGCATCTTCAGGAATGGGCTTTTTGCCAGGGCCGCAAAGTGGATCACCTCCAGCAGTTGTTGGAAAGGTGTAACACGCCACCATGAAGTATGAACTGTGCTTCCCAAACTGATCGGTGCCTCGAATCATTTTGCCGGACAAGTCAACGGAGAGGCAGTAGGCACTGGGATGAGTGATACGGCGATGCTGCCGTGACAATCCTGCTGCTTCAACACAAACCTTACAGTCCCTCCTCATGGGCTGATGGTCGTGAAGGATGTGCTTTTTCCATTTTGCGAGTGCAACTTCGGACAGGGCACATAGGGCAGGCTGCTGATGCATGAGCTTTATGTGATCATCACCAGAGTCCCAGGTTGCCTCCTCCGCATTGCCCGGTGCCCCAGTGTGACCACGCTCAGCATCGCTTCTCTGAAGCTCTCTCCTCAAACCTTCTTTAAGAGCAGCCTTTACCCCCGGAGCCCATTCTGCCCATGTTGCACTCTCTTGGATTCGCTCTTGAAGTGGTTGATCTTGCCAGTGTTTTTCATGTCGATCTCGCTGGGTCTTGGCCCCTTGCAGCGCTTCAAAACCTGAAATGTTGTGTGCAAAGGTGGTTGGCTTTGGCTTTTGATGTCCATAAGCTCCTTGCTCAAAAGATGTCAAAGTCAACGCATATTTGTTCTGGAAGTGACGCCATGCTGCTGTCCTCCAGATGCTCATGTAGTGATGCTGATCGACATCTTGCTGAGACCTGTACTCCTTTGGATCTTGTGGCTGTTCCAATCCAAACATCACCTTGGCACACCACTCAGGCTTGCTGTGATCGGCCACCATGTAGAGGAGTTTCATTCGAAACAGCATGGCTACATCATCCTCCACCCAGTCCCGTTGTTGCACTGAAAGAGATGCCATGCCGTAGGGCTCTTCCTCACTCCTCACAGGTTTTGGACCATTGTCATCAGCGTATCGACATGCTGACACTGACCGGCATGGTGGGCCACCGATGATCGCACAAACGGCGCCAGATGCCGCCAACTTCAAAAGGAACATCATGAGATGGTTGTTGAGAATGTCATTCTGAGGATGTAGCACCTTATCCACGCAGATCACCATGGTGTCTGCATCCTCCATAGTTTTCCATGTCTTCACATCAGGGCCACTGAAGAGGTGCAAGATGATCCGCTTCGATCGCAGCATCTTTCGTCGCAACCGACGATTCCAGGGCAGTTGCTCGCTGTCGATCTTGTCCATTCTTGGCACCACACGGCGGCAAATTGAGTCAGGTAGATCTGGAAATTCTTGTTTGACCAGAACCAACATCAACGTCTCTGGGTCAAGCTGTGGAAGTTGCTTCATCAGATTGGGTTGTCCAATGATGGCCTTGACGATGGCTGTACGAGCTGCTGCAAGTCGGCTTTCATTCTCCAGCTGTTGCATCAAACGCATTCCATGTTGACGNTCCAATGATGGCCTTGACGATGGCTGTACGAGCTGCTGCAAGTCGGCTTTCATTCTCCAGCTGTTGCATCAAACGCATTCCATGTTGACGCTCGGTCATCGGGCATCCATTGATGATCTGGACTTCGATCCTTTCATCAGCTGGGCCTTGAACTCGGCAATCTCCCCCGGTCCAGGCAATTGAGTAGCCAATTCTCGCAAGCTCTCCCATTGGCAAAATGCCATTTCCAAAACGGTTGTCCTCAGGTGTAGACAAAAGTGTGTTGGTGCCATACTTGAAACGCAGGTTGGATGTAGATCCCTGCGCAAGTGCCACCACTGTTTGATGAGCTTGATTCCACTCCTCCCAAGACGCAGCTCGTCGCAAAGAATGAGTCGCCCCACT